>VWYO01026411.1:425483-477345 GCA_013400275.1 Rhadina sibilatrix | reverse complement strand
AACTGGTAGTTCTAAGAGTTTTATCTTCTGAAGCCTTAACAGGTAATCTGAGGGATTTGAGAACTTGATAAAGAGTTGATCTTTTGTTTGCCAGATTTGGGAGCAATCAGCTGCTGTAAAAGATCTTTTGCAAAGGAGCAGTATCAGAAACTAAAACCCATACTACGATAACATCTAGCTAGACTTCAGTTTCTATTTTATCGGGAAGAAAAATATTCAATCCCAATTTAAGAAAAACATTTGGAAAATTTCATCCCAGAATAATGTCATCTTGCTGAGTCTGCAGAGAGTTTGGAGTATCATCTCAGGGAGCTTGGATTACTGTCTGCTGGAGTTACGAATGCTGGAAAGACCATTCCAGAAGTAAGGAAAAGAGAGGAAAGGAGGGCATTTACTAGTCTTCCAACATATCTATATTGACTGTTGTAAGGTTCAAGCTGTTGACATCACCATGTTCAAACACAGAAAGAAATTTCTTTCCTTCTTCTAACCTCCTACCATTCCTCTGGAGATGAGCCTTCCTAGCTAAAAACAAGTTTGGTGTCCCAGACTCCACAGTACAGTCATAGTCTTCCTGTGTTTGGGGATGCACCAAACCTCAAGATCTCTGGGGCTATTTCAAGCTCAAATTTTATATCAATTACAATAAATATACTTTTCCCTATGGAAACAGACTTACATAAAATTCTCACTTCAAGCATCCATTCTTTGCAAATTAGGTATTTTTATCAAAACCTCCTAGAGGAAGAGTTTCATTTAAAAAATTGATGCTTGTTTGCAGTTTCCAGCATTTTTTTCTAGGAATATTTTCTTGTGAGTCTCCATTAAAACTCTCTTATCCATTCACTTCACTCAATCATTGTATTGAAATTGAGCTTCTCTGAGGTCTTGCCAACTAGTTTGTTTCAGTTTTTTGAGATCTCATGATGGGAAATATTGCACATTAGAGCAGCATTGTTTATCAGACTGAGTTTTAGGGACATGAGACAGATAAGAAAATGAAATTGGAGTACCTGGTAAATCGTACACACTAGAAAAATTATTAGCTAGAGAAGATTTCATTCCAAGGAATTCTTATTGCTTCAAAATATTTCATACTGGACTGAGCTGTTTTTGAAACACACTCTCACTGGAAACAGGATGATTATGTGATGGAATATGCTGTTAGGGAAGTGAGAATTGGTACCTCCTAACAGATGTGTCTATGGGTTTGTTCTGTTCATCAGGGTTAAACCACATCACAGTTAAACTAGCAGATGATTTGGGTGAACCTTCACAACTGTGTCTTCCTTCCTCCAATTAAAAACAAAAACAAAAAACCAACAAAAAACCAACCAAACAAAACAAACAAACAAAAACAAAACAAAACTAACTCTAAAACAAACAAACACAACCAAACAAAACATTGTCCACAGCCTTTCTCTTTTAAAATACTTGGAGCTGTCTTGCTGTTGTCAGAGTAGAGACAGAAAAGAATATTTACAAAATATACAAAAATTACATCTGTAATTTTTTCAGCATTCTATTGGCACTATAGTGCCATTGAGATTTCCAGTATTAATCCTGAAAGAAATGCACTTTCACAGAATGTTAATTTTCTCATACATAGATCTGAAAGCATCCTTAGGATGATGTTGATTGCCTACAAGGAGAGAAAATTTAGCTACAAACACCAGAAATCTTGCTATGTCCTCATTAAGATTGACAATCATCAACTTATATGCCTATCAATCATGAGAGTATTCTTGGAAGCTTGTGACATTTAATCCTTCTGCTGTTTTTTTAGGAATAAAAAAAGAGGAAAATTTTCATANAAAAACAAAAACAAAAACAAAAACAAAAACAAACACAAAAACAAAACAAAAACAAAAACAAAAACAAAAACAAAAACAAAAACAAAAACAAAAACAAAACAACAAAAAAATCCCACCAAAAAAAAAAAAAGAAACGAAACGAAACGAAACGAAACGAAACGAAACGAAAAGAAAAGAAAAGAAAAGAAAAGAAAAAAAAAGAAAAGAAAAGAAAAGAAAAGAAAAGAAAAGAAAAGAAAAGAAAAGAAAAGAAAAGAAAAGAAAAGAAAAAAGGAAGGAGATGGCATCAGTAGGGGCTTCTAAAACGGCTTTCAAAAACCTTGACCTTTAATTATTACATTAATACAGGTTGGTCACTACACTACAGAGACTGAGTGCATCTTAATTGTTTCTGGATAGAGGAAAATATTAAAAAGGGTATTTGCTCAAATCAGTCATACATGCTATTTAAATGCTAAATTGTACATTTTCTCTGCAGAAAGACTGCAAGGGAGCAATATCATATGCAGCATCATGTGCAGATTTGTCTAAATGGTAACCCTGCCTACTCCATGTGCAACAAGTGACCAAGTAACTCAACAGTGATAACTCTGGACCCCAGGATCATTCTCAGCCCTCCCAGATCCAAATCAGGTGCACAGTGCCTAGGATTTCTTCAGTTTTCAAAAGGATCACTCAAATAGTTCAAAGAGTTTGAAGATGTCATATGCAAGACATTTTCTTGCTGTTAGAGTGGAACAACTCTGATACAACTCTTTAAAAATTCATATTTTTCTGATTGCACTTGTGTTCTAGAAAAGTAGGGTTGCCATGATGTGTGATTCAGGTACAGGGATAAATGGGCTTCCACTATCTAAGGAGGCTGAAAAAGAAAGCATGAGGCTTTTCTTGGGGCCCTATAGTTTTACATCTTCACAGTTTCACATTGTTCTTGCAGTCAACATTTTCATTTAGAACATTTGCATTGTAGACCAACTTTTGTTTTACACTTCATTTTAGATGAGAAATCAAATTAACAAATTTGAAATCAAAACTACAAATTTACAAATTTCAGATGAATTCCTGAAACAAATCCACCTGTCTCGATTCCATCTATTGAATGCTTATTGAATATTTGTCAGGGAAAAAGCGTGATAAAAACCCTTGGGAACTCTGCGCCAAAATGCATGGAAAAACATTCTTCCCTTGGAATGTATATTTAGACACACTGCTTTGTTGCCTATATTAAAGCTCCTCGTTAAGTAGGCAGAAGCAATCAGGCTCTTGAGCGACCTAGCTGATGAAGAGTTTTATCATTTATACACTGTAATTATATGTAAGATATCATGTCAGGGTTTACCTTGAACACAGGAGAAGGATCACGGTTTAGTAAATGGATAATAAGGCAATAAGCCTTGTAATTTGTTAGCTGAGACTTGTGCATAAAGTGCATACAAAGGATGTGTTAGCATCAACTGCTCTGATGAGATGGCTATGAAATCAAGCTGTGCTGACACCAAACAATTTTAGATACTTCCAAGGCCAAGCTCTGATAATGATACTTTGGTGACCCTCAAACCCTCATTAACGTTTCTGTGATGTAAACGGAATGCTTAGCCAGTATATTATACTCTAATATATTCCATATATATCCATAAATGAATATGTATGGTTTGAAATTGTTTTCCTAACAACTTGTTTCTGCCAGCCCAAGGGATTTTGAGCATGGGAAATTGTTCAAGGTTTTATGTTGTTCAAGAAATGCTTGCTTTGACTTCAACAAACAGGAGGATGAAGCCTTATATCTTGTTTAAGCTTACTATGCAAGTATGCAATATCTTGTATAATATTTACCAAAAATTCTATGTGATTTTTAGTGGGTCAGACGCAAAAAGGGTGTCATAAAGGCCATGAATACACCTTTATTAAAAGGTGATTTAGGGGATTTCTGCTTCTCATTAAAATTTTGAGGTCTTGTTTTAAAATATTCTCTCTAATTTTGAATATTCTTTTCCACATTTCATTCTTGTATCAATTCATATTCAATCAGCAACAGTTTCTTTCTCCTACTTCTTCTAAATGTAAATATCCTATTCTTAAATTCTTTTCTTGATGTTAATCCTTTCAGATTATTATTTCCAGCCTTTTCTTACACAACAAAACCAGAATTCTTTCTGGTTTTTTTGTTTCTTTGTTTGTCCCCTTAGTGTCTATTTATTTATTTATTTATTTATTTATTTATTTATCATGTAATCAGAATGTTCTCTTGCTAACATTCCCTCCTGAAACTGCCTATATTAAATGCTTCAGATAGCATAAACCTCAATACAATAGTGAGAACTAATTACAGTTAGGATTTTTTAGGCCATAGTTTTATCCTTCTCCAAAACCCTTTTTTCTCCCTAAGGCTTTGGGCTAGAATTTTGTGTTCAACTTGCACCTTTTTATTTTGAGAGCAGATAGCTTGTTTGAGACCCAATCGTCAGGACATTCTCTGTGTCCTTCTGTTGCATTACTGACTTAAGGTGAATATGTCTCCATGACAGTAAATCAATCAGGTCTCTGAAGTTAGATGGGATTCCAGTCCCCAAAGCTCATCCTAGATGAGAAACTAAGGATAGGAGCCATACTGAAATGCAATAACTGAATATTTTTCTGGTCAGACCAGTGAGACACATAGTAATAATAAACCACACATTATAGACACATGAAATATTTAGAGAATTTACAAACACCTCAAAATTATTCACTGGAAAAAGTAATATTTGTGCTTTTACCTAATTCCAACGAGCAAATGAACAGAGGAGGGGGCTATTTCATTTTCCAATGTTACTGCCATTTAATATTTTCAATGTTTCAATTTGTTATAGCTTAAATATGATTTATTTTTCAAATCTGGACAAATAGGTATTCTTAATGCATACATTAAGATACTAAAAATAAGGCAGACTGGTTTGTGTTGGGCAAAACTTTTGATTTGACTGAAAATGAAAAAATATTTTGAATCATTACACTAGATTGTTTTTAATTTACAGTGGTTCAGTTCATGGATCAGATTTAAACAACATTCAGTTTAGAGGACCATTACTTTTTATTTGCAGTAAGAAAACCTGGGCTATACTATACGTACTAGAATTATATTTATCTAAGAAAATTGTAACTCCTCAGAAACCTATCCATGGCTTGTCATAGCATGACAAATTACTTCAGAGAAAGTTGGTATCAACAAAATTATTGAAGAAGGACCTTGATCTTCCATCCTATCTGGAACTGAAGGCTTTTAAGTGATCTGCAGTTGTCATTGATTATTAATTATATATCTTTGAGGCTGACAAGTGGTACACTCAGCAGTCTTGTAAAATGAGGTGGGGGGTTGGCTATGAATCTTTATTACATATTCTCCCATGCTTGTCAAATTCTTGTGCTGGACTGTTATTGTACTTCTATAGTAAACTGCGACAGGGCTCTGCCAGAGGGCACTCTGAATTTAGGACCACCAGACAGAGCCAAGATCAAAGAGAAAACTATTTTATTTTATTTTATTTTATTTTATTTTATTTTATTTTATTTTATTTTATTTTATTTTATTTTATAACAACATAATACATACTGGTCACCTGTAGAAGAAATTAAATGCTCTAACCACTAAATGCTTTTCCATCTTGCATCAATATTAGATAGTTTTATATCACAAATTTATACACAGAAAAAAAAAAAACCAGCACAATTTCTGTGACTGATGGCCAGTCATAGAGTCATAGACTCAACTTTCAAGTATTCTAATGACTTTAGTTGCTTATACAGAGGTAGTTATCATCTTCTGTTGTGCCTAAGAATAATTAGTCTAGTTTATACCCATCTGCCCCCCAAATAATCTGTCATTTGCCAAGAAGGTTAGTTTTCCAGAAAGACATAGTTAGTTCCAGATTTGGCAGATGTTGGATGTTTATTTCATCTTCTGAAGAGGTTGTTCTCATAACCACACCATCAGTTTTTGTAGCCTTCCAGAGTTCTTTTCCCAGAATTAACTTATATACTGTGCTTGTTAAAGTTTGTAATAGCTCCCTCAAAAGTCCCATAGCTAAATCAATATACTTCTCCTGCTGCCCTTGACTTCAGTAGCAAATCTCCCTTTGACTGTGCTGTCATATAGGATTACACTAAACTGAAACACTTATTTCAACTCGTAATCAAAGGTATTACTTCCCAGATAAATTCATAGTAAGACATATTAGCAACTGTCTGTAACAATCACGTTCCATTACCAAGGGAGTTTCAGATAATGGAAAGTTTAGTCTCCATTAATATGTGTCTAGTTTTATGACACATTAGTACAACTGATGTTTTAGCAGCTTGTCACTAGAGTAATGAATTCACAAACTAAACTTGCTTCATTTCATGAAATTTTATGAACTTTTTTTTATCATATCATCTCCTCCCTGCCTTATTTCTTTGCCATTTGTCAGTGGACACCTGTCAAGTTAGGTATGCTGAAGATGAGATGTCTGTGGCAATTTGCTCTTTTGTGTCTGCACAATATATTCAGATCCTGACTAATGTCTATTGAAATTTAGAGGAAGATTGCTGTTGAATCAGTCTGTCAAGGTTCTGACTACACCTGTATGTTCTGCTTTTCAAGAGAGTTTATGTGTGTCTATCACTATACACAGAAGAAAGCTGTGCAAAAGCTGCTTGCACACTCACTCTATCCCTTCCATGCCTTCTCATCCTCCTCCTCTGCACCAGTGGGAGAGAAAAAGCAGAGTGAAACACAGGCCACAGTGTCTGCCATTGAGCAGGACAGCAGACAGTGCCTTGGGTCTGCTCCATTAGAAAGGCAATGAGGAGGGAACTGGCTCTCAGCACTCCTCTGTGAGCTTTGGCACAGTCCAGCTCCATGGCTCCATTGTCACATTTCCATCTGATCTCAGAAAGTGAATGAGGGCTCCTGAGAAGTGGAGACAAACTAGGCTCTTCCTTGGCAATCAGTTTAATACTGAGATGGCATCATTCAACTGAGATGCCAGATGACTCTGGTATCTGTATCTAATTCTAGATCTATCTAGCTACCTGCATGCCTATTGATAAAAATCCCCTGAAAACTTAAATAGTTTGCCTCAACTGCTCTCCTTTTAGAAGGAATCCAACATTCTGCATATTATCTTTTCTGAAATTGTATTTCTTGTTTGGCTTTTAGCTTTTTTAGTTGAACAGAATTCCTCTGAAGCGATACATTAACTAGTCTTTGTGTGAGAACAATCCTGTCTGGGCTCAGTCTAAACTGCCCAATGTGTGCCTTTCTGCTGTTTGTTAAATGGGTCTTTTTTAATTTCTATTTTAAATTGTGGTTTTTGTTGTTGTTGTTTTTTTTGGGTTTTTGTTGGTTTGTTGGTTTTTTGTTTTTTTTCCAAACCATGGTGTCCCTTAAATTCTTAGCAGTCCTAGTATGAGGGTCTTTCACCCATCATCTCTTCTCAGCCACTGTTCACCATGGATCAGGCGCAAAGGTTTTTCAAAAACAGAAAAACAAAGTCAGTTTGATGCTCAAGGAAAAATCTAACTGTCTAAGGAGAGAAAGCATGTTGAGCACTTGCAATACAAGCAGGAAAAAGTACTGGGATTTTTCAGTAGTTCAAGGACTTCTGCTTCTACCTTGGGACCCTGCCATCATTTATGTGCAGTAAACACAAGTTGGAGTTGCTTCTTTGCCTATAACTTTTGTGTCTCACTGGGAATGCTAGATGATTTCCTACCTTAGCAGGCAGCTTTGCTATTTATTTTTGGAATAATGGAACAGGGGCAGCAGCTCTCACAGCTGTCATAATTGATTTTTCTTCCCTCTTCAAACAATCATTCATTAGCACTAAATAATAAGCACTCCAGATGATCCATTACTATTTCTGTCGTTTTGAAAAACAGCCGACATGCAGTCAGTCCAGTTGAACTTGCCCACCAAACAATTGCCAAGTTTGTTGATAAAATATTTGATTTCCTTGATTGAGTTCAGAAGAACTTTAACGAGGTCCTGGCTAGTCACTCTCAGTAGAGATCATAATATAATATTAATTTTTAAAAAAATTTATTTATTCATTGTTGTGCATATTGCCACCATATCTTAACCTCAAGTGTTGCAAGGTTTTGAGACTCAGAATTGGAAGCACTGTGTTCAAACAGTTGGCAGTTCATTCCCAAATATTTCTGATTTCCAGCCACTTTTCCAGAAAGGTTTTATGTTAAATAAATTGATTTGGTTAGACAGTGTAAAGCAACCCTGAAAACATTAATTTGAATTTTTTTTCATAAATCAACTGCTTCTGAAAGAAATTGGACATTGGAACTGCAAATATAATGTAGCTCAGTAACTCCAGAAGCAATTTCATTTGCCAGAAGTTGGCACACAATTGAAAAATTAGGTTTTCTAGTGTTCGTTTGGAAATTGATCCCAGTTAAACACACACACAAACAAACACACTCAGAGCTGGTTAATTTTAGTCCAGATTCATTCAGCAACTTATTTTACTACACAATGATTTAAGTGCTCATGTCTCCATGAAGGAGGAAGAAAGTACAGGGGGGTAAAGGATCACCAAAAGCAAGAGGAAGGCCAAACTCACCCCATTCCCAGCAACAGAACTAGCTGACCCCAGCTTAGAGGTGTCATGAAAGTTTAGTGTAGCCAAGCAGATGTCTCTTTAAAATAATGTTAAATTATTTGGACTTTAAACTGCGTCTTACTTCCTGTGTATTAATTGGTCAATTATGACTCCTTGATTTCTGGGGAACATGTTGGCTCTACTACCCAATGGAGACCCTGCCTTACCAAAGTCTCTTGTTCAGTGCTTGGTTTACACAGCCAACAGTCCTCTTTCTTGACAAACAAGTGATCTTGTTAGCTGGGCCAACTTGAGGCAGGTAACAGCAGCAGGATTTCGGTATTTAACTGTTGATTTTCGGCAATTTATTCTAGAACCTTCTTTCAGTGTCCATTTTGTGGTCAAATGTGGGCTTTAAGTCTTTTGACAGGCTGAACCTTTCTTATAATGGAGCTTTATTCCTTACTAGCCTTATTAGAAAATCAAACCTGTTGCCTTTACTTCATATATCTGAGCATTTACTTTTGGGGTCAGTCTTATAAACCCAATAAGCAGAAAAAGACAAACATAGTGAACAAAAAAGTTTCCACCAGTTCCAGGAAGAAGTATGAAAATTTGTGCATTATATTTCAGTCCTTGAAACAGATAATAGTGATATTATGTGAAGTTTTAACACAGGTGGCTTAATTACACAGTAATTTCTGTAAGAAACTATTATCAAAGCATTATCTTATCCCTTCTTTGTAGATAAGTGCAGTTCCTGAAGAATAGCTATGGAATGAAAAGGAATTTGATGCTGCTACAAACCTAAGAACTCCAACAATCACCAACTCAGATAATACAAGTCCTTTCCTTTGTTGAGTCAGATGATCAGATCATGCGGTCATAAACCAATTATCTGCATCATGAAATTTTTTACAAAGTTGATGATATTTGTCTCTCCTCATGTACTAATGAAAAGATCTCACAAAATTTTTTGCCTTGATGGTTTGAGGCCTTCTAATTTCCATCCTAAATTTATTCAGACTGTTTGCATCCATTTTCCTCTGTGCCAAATCTTGTAAGGGAATTTTTTTTTTTTTTGCATCTCTAGTGTTTATTCCCGTGACACTTTGTTTATGTGACAAAGCATCAGTTACTCTCAGAACCCCCTTTTTTATGATCTTTTGTTCCATTTTCTTAATTTTCATCTTTCTGCTAACTATCCCATAGTCTCTTCCTGTATTTATTCTGGACTGTTCTAACTTTTCCTAAATATGAGTAATCATAATACTACATTACATTCAGGATCTCAGATTTTTTCTTCAGCCTTGTGTTCTTTACATAATTTTCTATTCAAATGACTTTGTTATTTATACTGCAAATTTTCACCCCATTTCTCTTATTCCAGGCTTACAATTCACTTTGCACAATGCTCCCCCCTCTCTGTATTGGTGAAGCCCTCCCACTTTGCATCGTTTATGAATATGACTATAAAACTATTTAGGTTATGCCATAATTACAAATATTAAATTAGGTTATTTTCAAACTGGTCCTTGAGGTATTCCAATGAGTTCTTTCCAGCCCAGTGGGTTATACTTTCTCTTTTCTTTAATTTCTTCTCCACCTTATAATATTTTTGTTACTTCTACATTTTGCATTTTTCTTTCAGCTGTTATCATAAATCCTCTGCAGATGAAGTATTACTTTTGTCCTTTAATCTAAAAAAGTAAGGAAGCACTCTATGCAAAAGAGGTTTAAGGTCACCCTGACTTAATAGACCTTTAGTAAATCCAAATCTATCTGAGTAAAATATGACATCATTTGCAGAAAAAACAAAGGTCTTGAAACACATCTGTTTATGAAGATTTGTTTTTCAACACCATCAGAAAAAGTGGCACCCTTTGTATATCTGTTAAATTGTATAATCTCTCCTGAAAAGATTGATGAAAGTACAGTAAAAGCAATCTTCTTAGAATATTTTACATTAGAGATATTGAGTTTCTGTGTCAACCTTCATTTGCTTCCTCTTTCATATCCTTACAATATATACTAAGCATTCATTAACTCACTCAGATAACTACTATAACATTTTTAAAGAAAAATCAATTTACTAGATCTCAATTAACTTAGATGAAGGTGAACGACTGATTTGCATGCACCAAATCATGCTTCTAGAAGTAAAATGGACAACCCAGAGGCAAATTGAGCTACCCAGTTGTGTTCAGCAGAGGTTTTATACCTGGGAGAAGCTCAAAACAAGAGGATTTTATTGAAAGTCTTTTATGGAAAAAACAGTTATTAAACCTGTGACCAAAATATTATTCAGTGACTAATAAAAAAAGTCAGTGACTACAATTTAAGTCAATTTCTTCTCCTTAGTTGTGGTTTGCGATAATAAAAAAGTCACAATCCTAAAAGTAGAAAACAAGTTATTCAGTTACTGACTATCACACTATTCTCATAAAGAAATTTTTCATCTTCTATTCAGTTCTGCATAGAGAGCAATGTCTGATAAAAGTCTGTAAACACATTCAGGTTTAAGTAGTATGTTTTTGGATATGAAAGTATATGGAGCTGTAGAAAAAAAAAAAGAAAAAGAAAAATAAGGGAAAGATAAAGAAAGAGAGAGGAAGAGGAAGAGGAAGAGGAAGAGGAAGAGGAAGAGGAAGAGGAAGAGGAACAAAGAAAAGTTAAAGAAAAAGAAGAAAAGTGAAACAGGCAAATNGAAAAGGAAAAGGAAAAGGAAAAGGAAAAGGAAAAGGAAAAGGAAAAGGAAAAGGAAAAGGAAAAGGAAAAGGAAAAGGAAAAGGAAAAGGAAAAGGAGGAAGAACAAGGAAAAGTTAAAGAAAAAGAAGAAAAGTGAAACAGGCAAATGGGGAAAGTGGAAAAATGGTAAAGTGGGGAAAAAGTAAATGAAGAAAATAAAATTAGGAGGAATAAAATAAGACATGAGGTTTAGAGATACATCTGTTTCCTCTCATGTCTGACACCAATGGTGAGCCCAACTCCAAGACAACTTCAAAAAGTTCTTATGCAGCCTTATGCAGTAGGAATCAGTCCATTTCTTATATTAGACTTTTTTTAAAAAGTTCTCTCTTTTATTTACTTCCTGTTGGAACACAATTATGAAAGAGTCACACACATAGAGCCAGAATCTTCCAATTTAAAATTTGAAAATCACAAGAAAATGCTTCTCTTTGTGGATGCACACACACACACAGGTAAACCCAGAAAGGCTTTAAGATTCTCCAGCTATATGCAGCATTTCCTGATGTTCAGTATATTCAGAATGTCATTATCATGTTAATACAAAGAACATTTTATTTTAGCAGTAATTTGTGTCATTTAGCGTTATTTCTCTAACAGTACTAGGAAAAGTTTATTTTTAACCATGTGAATAAGTCAACTACATTTTTAAATAACAAATAAAAGCCAACGTATTAGAATGTAAAACTATAATTGCCATTTCATGCAATTAGCAACAGACTTTTAAGATACATTAGCATTTTCAGTTTCCCTGAGCTATTTTCCCATTCTCTCCTCCAATTAACAATTTTTTATTTTTATTTTTATATTTTTATTTTTTATTTTTATTTTTATTTTTATTGATGTATGTGAGTAGTAATAATACAGTGCAGACAACATAATGTATTGGAAATACACTTTCTACCCTTCTTAAAGCTGGGGGGTTTTTTGTGTTTTTTTTAGGGGGATTGGTTGGTTGGTTGGTTGGTTGGTTGGCTGGTTTTTTTATGCTGATTTAAAAATATATGTGGACTGTTATCCCTGGGTGCCTTTGTGGGAAGGGAGAGGGAAGAAAACAAAAATCTGAAAAAATCTGGAAAGGAGAGATGCAAATGTCCCTCCTGCCATGTGGTCTTTTTTGTTAGGACCCTTATTAGTCTTCCCAAACTAGAACACAGACGTGTAATCTTGAATATAGAATTACATGTATAATTTGTCATGTAGGTTTGCTTCTACTCGAAAAGAATAGAGTCCATGTCATGAAAAGATTTAATTATTTTGCAACATCTAGAAGTATGATTTCAATTGACATGAGATTTTCTATTTAAACTCTCTTAACATTTTGTGGAATAGCACAGTGTAAATCTAGGATGCAGATAAAAAAAATGGTTTTTAGAATTAGGAAGTACTATTTTATTCTGAAAGTGAATTTAAGATGCCATCTTTAAAGAAACTTCCTACAACAATATTAAAAATCTCATTATATCTGAAACCTTAGTGTTTTCCTCTTCATAAATATTTTTTGCAAAATTGCAACATTCTATCATGATGCTTTAATTACCTTTGAGAACATTACTTTACTTCTTTATTACTACTGTATTCCTCTTGAGGGCTAGATATTTTAAGTCTTATCTAAATGCAACAAGCATCAATACCAAACCAAGCTGAAGTTACAGTGGCATGCTCCAAAGGCTTGAGTGTAAGAGTATATTGTCCCTTTTTTCCTACTTTTATCTATTTATCTATATGATCAACTCATTTACTGTAGTTTTTCCACAAAACCAGAGTATCCTTAAAGCAATTTTTTTGCTTATTTCAGGCATAGCCTGGTTCCTCCTTATTCCTGCTCACATATCCCAACATCCCAAGTGGCTACTACAATTCCCATCCTGCACGTCAAGACATTAGCCAGAATGCCAGAATGCTGAATCAAATCAAATGAGACATTTGAGTCTGTTTCAATATTAGTGCTGGAGTAATAGCTACTTATACACAAAGAATTTCATAATAGAAATGTGTCCTTCAAAATTTCTGAAGACTCCTCTTCTCTTTAATGACAGTGATTCTGAATATGCCCTGAAAAAGATAGGTTCTTTCTTCTGTCACCATCACTCCTAATTTCTGCTATCATCTACTGCTGAGGCAGCCTCGGGCAAAAATAGCATCCCTGACACCATAGCAAAACAAACACCTTTCCTGATGTTAGAATGCTTGGTTTTACTGTTCCTCAAAAAGAACCACCAAGAAAATGAAAAATTTGTACAAAACACTACAATGTTTTATATTAACAGTTTTATGACATGAAAATCCTTAATGCCGAGGAATAGGGTTTATGGATTAAAAACAATACCAGAAAAAGCATGCTATCTTGTTTTGAACTTTTGAGTTTCCAAAAACTTAAACCAACTATTTACCAACAATTTTTAATGGAACCCTAAATTGCTATTCAAAAGTCTATGTCATCTTAAAATATAAAGATTACATTGGTGATATAGCATGTCCATTTAATGGTTAGTAATAATGATATATGAATCCTTCCTTTCAAAAATCCTGCATTAATACCCTTCTAATCACCCAACCATCTCTTTGTCTCTCTAAGAAATTGCTAAACAAAAAAAATAAATAATTAGTACAGATTCCTCCTGGGGTAATGTTGCATTTCACCGAGAACACAGACAAATAGATATTTAACGAAGTACTATTTTTGCCTCAGAAAATGAAGAAAATACAGTGAATGGAAAATTGGGGTCATTCTGTGTTGCATTGCAAAGTAATATTATTGGAATATTGAATCTGCTAACAGGAAAATTTCAAAATGATGGGGAGCATTCAGACAAGAAACTAGAAAGCTGGGAGAAGTGGAAAGGGGAAGCTGGAAGTCTTGTGTTATGCTGATAGCAAGTGTAATAGCAAAAATAATTGCTTTGTTTCCCAGGATGGGGAGAAAGGGCTGGAGACATTGCTGCTCTTTATCTCACATAGGGAAAAATCCTCACTTCCCCTTCACAGGGGCAGTCTGTGCTGCTCTGAGGGTGATTTACCTTGAGAAGAATAAACAGTTCAGAAAAGGTTCACCTGAAAATGTTGCAAGGCAAACAAATCTGAAACCTGGCTGGAATCAAATGAGAAGTTTAATGTCTGATATATCCTTCCTGCTTGGGCAGGGAACTGCTCTGGGTTTGGTGACTCAGTCACTGAGCTTTTTTGCCCATCTCCAATGGCAGTACTGTCAAAGCCTGGTTCTGAGTGTAACTTATTTATGTGTGCTTATTTATGTGTGGTTGTCAAAGAATATGCAGTACAAGTAGCTCTAAATATTTTGCATTGCGATTGTCGCCAGTGGTTACTACACATTTTCAAGTTCTGAAATTATCAAGTAGATGATGCCATTCAAGAAATGTTTATGCATTTTTTCATTGAATGATCAGTGCATTAAATCCTTAAGCATTTTTAAATAGGTATCTTCTCTTTCTCTAAAGTGACCTACTGCACTAATAAAAAATACATAAAAATACAAAAATACATAAAAATCAAAAAAAAATACAAAAAAAAAATCCTTTTTTTCTGTTAATCCATACATTGCTTTTTCATTCCTATAGGAAAAAAAGAAAACAAACAAACAAACAAGACTGAATATTTCAAAGTAAAGAAGCATTTTGTTAAGCCTGGACATAACATAGAAGAATTTGTCCCGCAACACAGGTCAGACTCTTGTCCCTCGGGGAGAAAAACAAAAGAAACTTCCTTAGAATAGTTAGGTAAAATTGTCAAAATAGAATTCTATCATATAGATGTGTTTGGTGAGGGTGGGTTTAATTCTTTTTTTTTTATTTATTTTGAAGGCATAGAAGCAATTCGAAAGAAATACCTAGAGCAACTGCTTATTTAAATTTGCCACCCCTCTTTTCTCCCTTGAGAAATGTGCTATATAAATAGAACGTACCCCTAGGTATATTATTAAATCACTGAATTTACATTATTTTATTTGGTATAGTAACAAGTATATCTATTATTGAGCACAGCATGCTGCCATGTACTAGAAACTCACACTTGAATCAACAGAGACAAATGAGCCCCCGCCGTGGGGCATCACTCCTGTTGTGTAGAACACAGGGCTCATGATGGGACAAATTGCTCTCCGAAGGGGCATAGGATGCCTACTTCAGATTAAAGGTTCTTACATGAACAGCTTTGATTAGGTGATTGACAGGTAAAATCAGATAAGATTACTATCTTATTAATATATTAAATTCCAAGAATATATTTTTTTTACTAATCAGTATTTAGAAGTCCAGTTCAAGCTTTTGTGGGAATGTGGGCATAAATTGCTTGCGCTGTGTTTTCAACACCACTTTACAAAGTCGTGTTATTTTGCCTAAAATCTATCCAGGGGCTCAAGTACCTCCAAATCTTCATTGGGTACAATAAAGCCACTATCTTTTGCAAATATAGGTTTGCAAAGGTGTAAACACAAAAGAGTTTAAGGCTGTCAGGTAAATTCCAGGGATACGTGTGCCCTATTCATTACTAAGGCATGAAGTTACACAAAATCTGAATACAAAATCCATATAAATCATTTAAGACAGTTCCCTATGCCAAGTGATTTTTTTTTTAATTTGGATCAAACAAAAAGAGGCAGTTTAATACAATTTGATATAATGCACTGATACACAAACTTTTCAGAAATAATACTGCCATTTAAAATCCATTCTTTGGTTTTTTTTTTTTTTTCCTTTATCCTGCCTTCCATCCGTGTAATGCACTGTTCACATCCAAGACCATTCAAATTATTTTTTCCATTTTCAATCATTTTCATTGCCAAGGATGCGTTTATTAATCTTAAATATTTTAAGGCAAATTACACTGCAGCTTTAATGAAATGTATGGCAGTTCTCTAGAGCTCTAAGAAGCACAACAGTTCAAGGAATAGTTAATTCAATAACATGTCAGGAAAATTGTTATCTAAAATTCAATAAAAGAACTTATCGGCCCAAAACACCCAAATATAAGTTTGGGGAATTTTTTTATTGATGAAATTCAACATCTGTCCCTTTTGGAAATAACTAACCTAGTGTTTTTGAGGCTAGAATCCTGGTGGTGGTTCAAATAATGTAGACTTTTTAGACTCTCTGCAGTCTTTAATTTTCAAATTTTCTTGTTTCATTCTTAATGCATAAGCTATATGAAGAAATATGCAGAGTACTGAATTATTCCAGAGCAGTGAAGTATTCCAGAACACCTGTTGATCTGTCTCAGAATTGTCCTTGAATAATTTTAACCTTCCTAAAACGAAAGAAAGTGAATGAAACAAATAAGTACCAGGTAATGAAACAAATAAGTACCAGGTAATTTCATCTAGTCTGATTTACCCACAAAATTTGGACTAAATAATCTTTCAAGGTCACTCCCAACCTTGTCTGTTCTATGATTCTATAATTAAAAATATAGTTTCTAACAGCAGAAGTCATCCAAAACCCATTTTCCTACCAATACTGTTTACTTTTATTTTCATACAGTACCTCCTGCCATCTGACTCATAACACTTTAATTTATACAGAAATCTCTAGAGGGCTGTGATTATCTGTCTTTCTGTTTTTAAAGGGGTAAATAAATTGGTTTGTATAAGGACAATTGTGAAGGGCTTACTGAACCTATGCATGCAAAAAATATGTGGGCAGATGTCAAAAACCTGAAAGAACACTTCAGTTTTTGCAGTTCTTACATAGTTTTACAAACATAGTCTCACTTTGGAGAGAAGTGCTGAGACACAGAGTATTCCTACAAAGACTTTGCTCAAATTTATCATTTCAAGAAATTTAACTGCTTTAAATAACCTCCCATAAAATAAGATACATATTTTGTTACTTGAGTACTCTTGCAATAAAACATCCAAATCCAACATATTTAAGGCTTTGTTGAATTCCTCACAAATAAGCAAAAATCAAGAATCTTCAGTTTTATTTTAATCTTCATAACAAAGAAGCTTTTTTAATAGAAAAAATAAAAAGCTCCTATCAAATTATTTATTTTTTTAGATGACCTCATAATCACTTGGTAGTATTTTTCTGTTGAATTTTTCACTGAATTCCAATTTCTACTTCTATAGATAAATTACTTAAAATTTGGTTTTATTAGTATTTTTTTTCAACAAATGAATACATATCTTAACCATGCATATTTATAATTCAATAAAAAAATTAATAAGGACCAGGATAAGGCCCTTGATTTAAAAAAAAAAAAAAAATAAAAATACCAAATAGGTTCTTCTAAGGAATTCACTTCCTAAACTCTGTTTTTTAGAAGGATATGTTTTGTCTCCTTTGCATAAAAGGAGGCTTTTGGCCAGACCCTAAAGACATGAAAGAAAGGATACAAGACTGGCTTTCAAGGACCATGAGTAAGTCCAGGGAATCCACTACCATTTGGAATAACCTTTGGATCTTTACTGGGTTCCTGAGGATATTGAAAAGCGGAGAGTTTTGAAAACAGATTAAACAAATTCAGAGGGTCCCTGCAGAACTACAATATTTAGAGGCAAATATTTCCTGGGAAATCAGATGAAAAGGCAACAGAGCTTAAAGATGCTGCTAGGAAGGAAATCCTTAGAAGGTTGTGTTACAGAGGCCAGACCCTTATTGAGCTGCCCTGCCCTGTTGTTTGTTCCTATTGAAGCTGGGTTTCCCCAAGCTACACTTGAGCACCTGGTTCCCAGCAAGTCGGGGCGCAGGAGCCTCTGAAAAACTCTGCTGTGGCCAAAACCTCAAAGGACCAAGCAAACCACCAAAAGTAAGGCAGATTGTGGGGAGCAACTGAATCCAGCATCCCAACAGAGGGGAGGCTGCCACAGCTCCGTGTCCCCAGGTGGAGCCAGCAGCAAGGCTGAGTTTGATTATCTCTGTTTAAAAACTCACTAACTTCTACATCTCTTCTTCATCTCTACTTAACAAAATAGTTACAGCTAGGAAGTAAAAAAACAAAGAATAATTATTAGCTTTGTTTGTTGAAAGAAAATTAGTCTTGTCATACATCCTCTCTTGAGAGTCTGCACTTTATTATTATTATTATTGCCTCACATGAGACAAGTTTGTGGCACTTTAATTATTATCCATTATCCTGCTCATTAAAAGACAGATAAAAACTTATTTCATATTTCACCCTAATTTGCAGTCCTTGCCCATGGTAAAATGTAATGATGTTACAATAAATTTTAATGTGTAACCTGTGTCTTTGACTGGAAGTAAACCACAAACATGTGACAAGGGCTGTGTTTGTTCTGCTGTTGCTGGGACATAGATTTGATAAAGAAGAATAAAAATTTGATTGTTAAATATTTCTTTTTAAATTAGGTTTAAGTATTAGACACACACTCACACCAAAAANAAAAACAAACACACAAAAAAAAAAAAAAAAAAAAAAAAAAAAAAAAAACAAAAAAAAAAAAAAAAAAAAAAAACCAAAAAAAAACAAAACCAAAAAAAAAAACCAAAAACACAACCCAACAGAAAAAAATGTCTCTGCCTTGGAACAGTTTGACTTCTTAGAGCTTTGGAAGGTGCATTCAGATTATATGCTTGGTGTATTAAGAGAAAGAAGCAGTTCTAAGTATTGGAAGTCGCCTCTCTATTCACTCACATAGGCTCACACTCATTAACCATGATAGGAATAAATTTAAAAATTATTCCAGTGCGTAGAAGTGCATTCAGCTCTTCTGGTAACAAAAGGCAAGATTTTTTGTAACTCTGCAAGAAATACCTTACTTAGATTACAAAGAGATTACTTACTTCCACATTGACATGGTAACAAGAAAATTAATTTCATTGATAATTGTAATTTCTCTTTCTCTTACTAATTGTAATGTGAGTAGACCAGGGCATCAAAGAAATTTAACCAAAAATATTTGTTTTCCTGCCATGAAAGCAAAGTAAATAGCTGCACCATTAAAGCAGCAAGAGCAGTAAGCAGCAAGAGCCTGGCAAGGTAAGCATTACTTATCAGTGAAACATGCTAGCTTTAGCAGAGCAAATCTCCTACTTCCCTCTGGGCAAATGAGGAAGAAAAGTAAAGCTGATCAGAGGGCTGATAGATGAGGATTTGTTTCATCTCTCCCAGAAGGACATTCTGCCTCTACTAAATTTTTCCTCTTTCCTTGTTCTCTTTGTTGGCAATCTTTGGTTTTTTTTGTGGTTTGGTTTTTTTTTTTTTCTTCATTCTGAAAGATTTCTGAGGACAGTTCTATGTGATACATTAAGAACAATTTTGTTCTGTATTTTGTATTGTGATTTTCCTTCAGCCTCTACAAATGTAGGCCTGTTTTCTCTAAAAAATACTCCTTGATTTCTTAAAGAAAAAAAATAATAATTTCACAAAGCATAAGTAATTTAAAAAAGGGAAAAATGGCCTACAGAAATTGTCTGTCAGCATTCCAGATCACAGCTTGTAACAGTGGTGAGAACCACCACCTTCCTTCCCCCAGCACACTTAAAAATACATTGTTCCCTTGGGGCCTCTGAACAGTTATGAATACAAAAATTAATTAGCTTTCTGAACTCAGAAGTCCAATTTCTTAGATTGGATTTACGTTTTGGATGAAATGTTTTGGTGAGTGAAGGGTACCAATATATTTGTATACATAAGATGATTTCCCTCACTGTGGTCTTTGTGAGCACCTCTTGCATCAGGTTGCTGCAATGCACTTCCTTTTACAATCACAGACTGGATTTCCTTTATTAATCAGTTTAATTTATTGCAAGTCTACAGAGCCTAGAGTTGCAGAGAGCTGGGAAGAGGTGCTCTTTCCTTTAAGTTAGTGTCAATAGCTCAACCTTTTATAAAAAATGAAATTTCTCCTTTAGTGCGCAAGAGTTTTTATTTCATTTCACATCAAATAAGAATCAAAATTATAATGATGTGATAAAAACTTGTAATGAATGTAAGTGAATTTCCCCTTTTTCCACAGTTTTTCTCATAAAATAGCCTTCCAAGCAAATATCCAAGACTTGACTTAACAGCAAGATAGGCAATAGCAGGCTTTGTTCACCACTCCAATTAATTAAAAAGATTCATCTGAAGCTGGTTTTCTTTGTTCCAACAACTTTCCAGTACCAGGTAAAGAAAGTGAAATTACTGCCAACTCTTCATAATGTCAATACTGCTTGGAAATCAATATTAGTTGTATGAGATACCTGTGTATCCTATATTACAGCAAAATATAATAGAAATATTTCTATGGATTTCCTGATCTTCAAAGTGTCCTTTGTGTTTTTCAAACATATAAAACTCCCAAAGAAACGCAGTCCTTGACCAAAAAATTATTATTTGAAGTCTTATACCTGATAGTATTAATAACTTCAAATTCAAAAGACAGGAAAAAAAAAAAAACAACACTGGGTTTGTTTTCTTTTTTTCCATTGGAGATTCTCCTTAGAAAATGAAATGCCTCTATTTTTAGTTATTTGCAGTTTTATGGAACAGAAAATTATTGCAGTGAAAAAGTGTTTTAGTTCAAATGGGAGTACTATGTGATTTTCAGGTAAAATTAACAGGAAAATTTTCAGGAAAAAAAAAAAGGAGATACTGAAATCTAGGTATCACCACTTCCATATTTGTTTATTTGTTATCAGATTATTAAATCTATCTCAAGTCACATCGAATTTTGATACATTCAAGGAAAGAAGTACAAGCTGCCTGTACCAGAATGTCGCATAAAGTAGTGGCAAATGTAGGTTTAAGACACTTAGGTTTAGAATATATATCACTTGTAGGCATAAGCATCTTTTTCAATAGGCTACTGGATTAAAAAAAGAAGCCACGGTAGTTTTGTAATTTAGGTTGGATGTGTATTTTGGCTAGTTGGTCTGGTTAATGATCCATCTATCACATTCTGTTAGAATTCATAAATAAACTCTTTTAATGAATGATTTACCAAAGGTACCTGTTCCTCCCCACCAGATAACCATTTTTCTGACTTCTAGGAAGAAGGTAGTATTGCACTGGACAAGTAGGATACTGTGGTTCCCAGCAGTGTACCTTCACAAATGTCTTGGGTTGTGGAGCCAGGGGATGTATTCTATTTTCATTTGTTAAAAGCAAACAGGAGGTGTTTTTTCTTTATCTCTTGTAACTCAAGGGGGGAGAGGCCTCAGCCTTCTGATAATGGGCCATTAACACCTTCCCAGGCTATACCCTCCCCAGAGCATCAGCATTCCATCATCCTATTGTGAGATGCATCACATTTCCCCCCTGGCAGTGGTGAGGGGCAGGCAGTTTCTACCTGGACACAGGAACAAAAAACATCCATGCTTTCACCCGATTTCTGGGAGGAAGACCGGACCCCATCTCACCAACACCAGACCCAGTCTCATCATCACGAGACCTGATCTCACCATCACCAGACCCCTTCCCACCACCCTTTTGCTACAGGATCATCTCTACTTTAACAGAACCACATCTGCCACTCCAGGAGGACTCACTTTTGGACTGCTTTCAACACCCTGACCAGCAGGGTGTCAGGTTATTCCCCCTGACTCTGTCAGGGTTTTCCAAAATTGTTGTTTGTTTGCTGGTTTGGTTGGGTGGTTTTGTTTTCCACTACATTTGTATTATTAATATTCCTAGTAAAGAATTGTTATTCCTATTTCCAAAATCTTTGCCCTTGATTGCAAATTTATAATTTGGCTGGGTGGGGTGAGAGGTTTACATTCTCCATTCTAAGGGAAACCCCAGTTTCCCTGGCAGATACCTGTCTTTCCAAACCAAGACAACAAATCACAAATGAGACATTCTGCCATTAAATAACATTCCAGATTTGTTATCAAAGAGTCATTTATCACAGAAAAAGATGTGGGGAAATCAGAGATTTATTCTGGAATTTTAGTGTAAAGAAAATGTTGGGCAAGTGCATTGTCAATTTAAATATCTTCCACATTTTTTTTCATTTAGATTATAATCAGGCTGTATATTTTTATATTCAGGAGATTAAAATGATCAACAGCATAAAACAAAACAAGAAAAAATTCGAAACAAAATCAGCAAACAAGTAGCTAGCTAGTTTCAAAACCTAGTCCTCTACTTTCAGAAAGTTTCTTATAAAGCCTATGAACATATGTGAGATCAATCACAGCAGATTTTTTTCAGAGTTCAGTGACTCTGAGCAGTTTATAACATGATGTTTCTACGAAGGATCAAGTTTTCAAATCTCTGGTACATGAACACTCCCCGTACTTGTATTAGCTGAAATGTGGCTTTTGACTACTCAGAGCAACAGCGTAATAGTCATCTGGATAGAAACTCGGGATTTGTATTCATTAAACCAGGTTCGAATTCCAAGAGCAGCGAGAAAAATCACAGTGATTTTTAGGCACTGGAAGCATCACCTCGCCTGCCCTTTTTGAGCACTGATCAACGTGTGTTGCTAACCAGATACAAACTTGATGTTCTTAAAAGCAACACATAATCTCAAGTCATGAGGATCTACTGAAACACAATGAGTGTGTTTGGCTGGCATTCAAACATCGTGCCTGGTTTTGCAAGGGAAAAGCTGCATGCATTTTATCAGCATTCCTTTCTGCTTTCCAAGTCTATCTGATTCTTGTTTCACTCTCTGGCTTATTTAGTTTTTAATTTGTTTTCCACAGACACTGTTTTGAGACGCATATGTATTTCACTGGAGTGCCACTGAGTTACAATTGTTCTAACAGAAAAGAAAAATAAATGTACCCATTATTCCTGCATTATTTTTCTGTCCCAGTGGGATTTGTATTTCTACAAACTGAGTGCCTGAAAAAACTGAAATATGTATCCAATGGATGATTTGGAACTGAGGATGGAATTTCTAGATGGCACAGTTAAAATATCTGAATTATTCATCCACTTATGTGAATCCTGCATGCCATGACTGCACTCCTTCCCTTGGTTCCCAGAGCTACAGCTCTGGGAGGAAGGTGATGTTTTCAGGATCTGGTTGTATCAGCAGTGCTGAAGCTCAGGAAGGGCTGAGCACACCCACTTTGTTGTGACCTGGTTGAAGCTGACAAACTTTGCTCAGGGGAATTCTGGTCTTTTCTCAGGGTTTTAGTTTTCCCTTCATCTAAGCCACCAGGACATTTTGAGGGTACATTAGAGGTTGTAAAGACATAAAAAGCAAAAGCAAATATAATTCAAATGCTGTTTTTGCATACTTTTTAAAGAATGTAGTGAATAATGCAGATCATATAAAATGTAGCAAAACAATAATAATGTGAGCTGCTTGACCAAGCAAAAAGCTGGTGTTTTACACCTTGTGTTGAGCTTGATGTGAAAGGGAATGTGGTACCTGATATTTCAGTTTAATGCTACTGGGATATGTGGATGAGTAGTGTGTCCTTACAAATCAAGTTATCACAACCTCTTCTTTTATGTCATTTTGTTTTCCTTTCTCTTTTTTTTTAACATTTGCTTTTCCTTTTGTAGGTATATAACCTGCTGAAATTGAGACTATAAGGCTAAAATTTGCCCTTTACATTCATCTCCATTTAAGTAAAATTTTTCAGCTGTGTTTTGATAAATACTGCTCAATTTGTATTCACAAAGTTTACATTCGTACAGCTCTGTTTGCTTATAATGCAGAATGGGTTAGCTTTAAAAACCTGGCAATGCCCTGAAAGAGCTCTGGTAACAATGTAAAAATACTGAAATAAAATAACTGTGCAGGGAAGCCTTTGTATTATTAATAATGCAACGTATAGATCATTGAGGCAGAGAAAAATTTGATTTTTAACATGATACTTCTAAACCCTTGAAGCCTCAGTGGACAAACAAATTGCACATGCATTTCTGAGCTCTTTGTGCTTTAAACCTGGTTACAATAGCTATGCATAACTGATAGTTTTCATAGAGTGTGAGTCAGGAACAGCTTCTGAATTTCTAGATTATTTTCAATGTTACTGCGTATTTGCAATACTTAAGCATTTGTACAGCTTTAGTAGTTGAAAGGTTTAGAAATGAGTATCAGCTAAAACTCAGAATGGATTTGCTTTGAAAGTATCAAAGATCTGGCTAAGAAAATACCACCTTGGGTGAGGGGCAAACATGCTGAGCAAGTTGAGTCTGTCTCTAAGTCGAAAATGGCATGGGATGACACCTATAGCACTGAAAAACTCCCATCTATCTGTTTTCTACCTTTAATAATCTAAAGGTATCTGGGGGAGAATATATCAAAGGAGATGGCTGAAACCTGACAAAAAAATGTGATGCAGTCCAAGTGCTAAAGCATTAGTTTGTGAGGACAAAATAACACTTCAGCGTTGTGGTTGATGATTTTATCACACATCCACACAATGCGGGATCTGGGGAAGATGCAGAGGCCTTTCACTTATCCATTGCTAGTGCCTCCCCATTAATTTGGGGCCCTCCAGCCCTGGTGTTGCATTGCCTGGTGCCACACTGATGTCTTTGTTTGCAGTGCTGTTCAGGCTGTACTCACGCTGGTCACAGACCACTCAGTTCCCCAGTGTGCAGCATTGCAGCACAGGCCTGGATCATGGTGAGGGCAATGAGTTGACCTCTGAAGTGGCCTGTAGTAATTGATTTGACAGGGTTGCAACAAGCTACTCATCTTCTGACCTTGTCATGTAAGACCATGCTGACATCGTTTTAATGTTGTATGTCACTGCTAATTCATTCGTCGGCAAGAACATTTCACTGGTCTGTCACAGCAACCACCAGACGGGGTTTCTTTCACAGAAGTTTAAAAAGCATCCCTTTTCCACAACATTTGTTCACATCACACATGACCTTTTTATTGCAGCTTTGAGCTTTGGCAGGGGAGGTGACCCTGACGGTTGCAGTTTACTTTGCTCTCTCTCTCTTTGAACATTTCTCATAATTGAAATGTTTTGCTTTATTAGCAGCAGGGGTGAGTATCTCCCCTTAGCTTTGATCTTCCTTTTCCTAGGTGCACGACTTTTGTAAGGCAGAACAGAGTGGCCAGGGAAATACTATATATAATGTTGCAAGTAAAGTCAGAACAAAAAGATATTGAAATTATGAGGATAAAATAGACCATAGACCATCTTACTGGGCAGGACATGCTTCAAATAATGGCAGTCAAAATTTCACTGAATAAAAAATGTTGAAATGAAATGTTTTGCGTCAGATAAAGCCTTGATGTCTTTTCAGCTAAAATTTTTTCTGAAAAGATTATAGTAACTTATAATGCAATTTTTTAAATAGTACTCTGAAAAATAAGTGAAGTGAAAAATGTCCAAAAAACCCTAAAACCTCGACCCTCTGAAAGATGTAAGTTGTCATTTTATAGGGCGAACTCTACTATGCTTCCTCTTATAAAGTGATAGTTTGCTGAAATCTTTAATCATTTTTTAAAAAGTAATATTACAGGAAAAGTTACTACTCTGTGTGAAAAGAGATGACAGGATGGATTGTTCTGTGAGACTAGTAAATGCAGTAAAGAATAGAAAATTTAAAGCTTTGTTTTTACTTCACAAAACCAGCTAACATACTGTTGAGATGTCAAGTACAAATACAAATACAGCAAATTTAATGATACAATATTCTGTTTTAAGAGGTAAATAAGAAAAAAACAATAGACAAGAACAATGCGCCTGTTACTTGTAGCTAAGTTGTAAATAAACCACTCTCTTGTGTTTCAATTGCCAGGAATTTACAGTTTAATTATTTCGTTTTAAAATGTTTTCCTTTGAGAAGAGATCACGGTGACTGAAGAAATTTTATTGAATGCATGTAAAGCATTAAAATGCTGAGTCCATTTGGCCTGGCCACACACAACTAATATATAGAACTGATGGATTTTCAGTATTATGCTTAACAAACAGAGGTCAAATCTAAGAACAAGTTAAAACAGAAGCAAGATGCAGAAACATAAGGACTGATTTTCACAAAATATTTTATCTAGTAAAAGGGATATTATGTGGAGAAGCCTCTGCTAGGAGCTTAAAGCCAGTTCAGCATCTTCACAGTGGCAGGGCAGGGGCATCGGACAGCATATTAGAGCATTCCTAGCACATGAGATGCTTTTCAGCGTATGCGATGGGATAAATAAACTGGTTAGGATGCAATCAGGAAAGAGCCATGCCTGAAGGTTTTTCTCATATTTCAGATCTTTTTTTTCAATTTCTATTTTGAAAAATTATGATGCTTCCCAGTATCTTCAGTTCTAGAATTATCACGCATCAGACATCAAGAGGTCTGTTTTAGGTGGTTAGATCTGAGGGGCATCTCATACATCTGATATAATATTTGCCTGTAGGTATTTTGCAAAGGACTCCCTCAAACCTTTTTGCATTTGCAAACCCACTTTTCCTTACCCTCCTCCTCTGTCACTCTGCCTAGTTTTCTTTTCATTGACTCTATGTCTCGTTTCCATTCTGCATCTCCAGAGAATCTGACTGAGATCCGAAACAGCACTGTTTGCAGTCCACAAAATAGGTTCCCCTTTACTTTTCCGGAAGACAAATAACACATACCCTTCTATAGATGCTAAATATATTGATGTCAATATCTCCAAAGCCCTCTCAAACCCTACAAAACAAGACTTCGAATATCACTCTGATTAACATAGATTAAAAAACCTGGTTTTGCAAATCCTTTGCAGAGTTTCTGTGGAAAGGACCTTATCTTTCTGTATATTCTCAAATGTTAACAAGTTTAGTAGTTCCCAGCATGACTTATTAGCTTGATTTAAAATTTTTGTTAATCTCCACTACCTACTTTTCCATAAGAGAACACAGAATATATCCTGAATGCATGAATACATCATCTGATGTGGTACATACATCAGATAGATGTGGTGTTTCATAAGAAATACACTTATTACATCCTAATATTTTCAGATGAGAAATTGGCAAAACCAATGCTAACACAAACAATTTAAAAGGTGAATTGGGATATATTAATGCCACATTAACTAGACAAGATAAGATGTGGTGAAGTAAACACCAGAATTATTAAACACCTTGATGATACTGTTCTCTCATGATGAAATGTGAATAAAATTCCATTAATACCTAAATCCACAGATAATTAATATCAAATTCAATATAATAAGCTGGGCAAAACCCAGTGTTATAAAAACCTTTGTATGTAAGTATATGAGTCTAATTTCTTAATTATTAAATAAGGTCTTCTAAAATCAATGTAATTTAGCTTTTTTATCTTTAGAGTTAACACTTGAGAACTAATGAAAATTAAAAAATTTTAGCAGCTTCTAAGCCAATGTCCCGTGATCATCACAAGCTCTTTTCTTGACAGCCTCATCCAAGGAATCAGGATATATGCTAATTCTCTGATTTTCATATTTTAGCAACTTGGCTCTCATATCTGTTACCATTATACAGACTTATGAAAATGGACAGAAAATGACAAAATAGAGACAGTTTCTTTAATGTCTTGCCTCCTAAGACAAGTATGTGTCTTCTGTTGTTAAAATATTACTCGTCTGAAGAACCAATGAACAAAATAGTGTTGGGTCTGTAAGGACACCTGCTAATTGTCCTTCTGTCTTGCCCATCCAATTTCCTTTCGTCTGACATTAGAAGCTGCTTAGTACCATTATGTCTTTTGTCATTCTCATTAAAGCATTGATTGGCTCCCTACCTCACTTCTTTAAAATTTCTTTCCCAACATTTCATCCTAAGTACAGCAATGCTTGAGGCCCCTATTAATGATCCTTAAGCATGAAACAGCTTTCACAGGGTCAGAGACAGACACCTCCTCTATTCACATGTATGTTTCTTGAAAGCCCCTTTTTATCCTCAGTTCTGCTGGTTGATACAGAAATTATATTTTATATTCTTTTCTAGACTTCTCTTTAATTTCCTTCTTTTTTCTTCTCTGCCTGTCCCTTAGAACACAAACCTCAAGAAGTGCCTTGTCAAAGAATAAGTGATTTGGATTGGAATGAATCTTTAAGATCATCCAATTCCAACACCCCTACCATGGGCAGGGACACCTTCCACTAGACCAAAGCCCTTCCAAGTTGTCCTTCATTCCTCATGGCCACGAAGAATGAATGTTCTAGTTTCAACTTTTAGAGAATCATTGAATAAATTGAAATATCCATTATTTTTATTAAAATATAGTAAATAGTTTGCTAACAAAAAGTAATTTAGTGGAGAAGAGTGCTCTTTCATTGGCCATATGTATCTAAAAGTACAAACCTAGCCAAAATTTTGAAAAGAGATAGAAGAGTGGTGCTGATGAATGGTTATGATAAGGTATTTTAGTCTACAAAGCTCTCTAACATGTAGGCCAAAAGTCAAAAGAGGGATTGAGCTCTGTTTAGTTATAGGTTGCTTGTATCTGCCTGATCTCCCTTCATGCTCCCTGTCCAGCTACTCTCTTTCTTCTCTTCTTCGTTTTGGGCTCCCACCAAGCCAATACATTATGCAAATTTTCAGTGTACAAAAGGGGAATTCTCACCCCACCAGAGTCCTTCTGCTGTATAAAAAAGTATTTCATCTGCATTGTATTCTAATATCTTAACTTCCTTCACTATAACTGTAGTCTTTTCCTATGAGCAATCATTATACCGAGAAGTTCATGATGCATGACTGGTTTCTAAAGTTATCTTTTTTCTGTGAATTTTGGAAAAAAAAAAAAAAAAAAAAAAAAAAGAGAAAAGAAAAAGATTCAAAACAAAACCAACAACTATCTGGAAATAGTTTTGTAAGAACTATTAGTAAATGGCATTAGTTTTAAGAATAATGTGGAATGCCTACTTTCAGAGTGCAGGGAACAAGCCTGAATCTCACAGTAGTGAAAAAGCAGGCTTCTTCTTGTTACTTATTTTTATTTCAGCCTTCACCAAAGCTGACAGTATCTCCGTGAATTTCATAAGCAGACCTCTGCAAGCTGTTCAGAATTGCAAATATATACGGTGAGCTTTCCAAAGCAATAACATCCTAATCCAGTGATTAGTCCTGCTGTTATTGCAGTGTAGACTGTAAAAAAAGAGACATTTTTATAAATAGATAGATAGACAGATAGACAGATAAACAGATAGACAGATAGACAGACAGACAGATAGACAGATAGATTCCCAGAGCCCCTCTCAACATCCTAATTTTTCTCAATTGTTTAGGTACCACACAGAGCCTAATATCACCAGGTCCTTTCTGTAAAGAATTAATATTTCTGCTAGAAGATATGAACTCTTTCCTTGCTTGCCTTATGTCAGAATTGCCTTAGTACACAATGCAGGGCAGTAGCCAAATCTCAGTCTCCTGAGTTTAAGGAATTATGTTAATCACCAGTGACCAACCTGTTAGACACCTCTGGATGCCTGAAAAGAGTGTGATGACTGGATAATACACACTACAGCTTGTGGCCTTGTATAGCTTGTGGCTAGTTGTAAGCCAGATGAGCTGGAAGATACATATGCAGATTAATGCTCCTGTGTATCCTCTTTTCTTAAAGGAATCAGGGGCACAGAACCAAGGCACTGCCTCATGATGTGTGACTTTCAGACCAGGCTGGTACACACCTATGACCCTCGGAGACAGGCGTCAAGCCTGCAGCTAGCTGGTGCTGTTCTGGAAGAAAGCCAAAACATGTTGCACTATGATTATCAAATTGAGCCAGAATGAAATTTAAAGAATCATATCTTATTGTAAAAAAATTTAGTAAGCTCCTTCTCACCCTGTATGTATTTGTATCCACTGTTAATGAATTGTCAAGGATGACTGTACGGTATTTTCAGAAATGCCAACCCACAGCATAACACACTACTGGGAAAGCCTTGATTGTGTGTTCTAAGGGCTGAGAATAAAGATAGCACCCTCCAATCACAGCTTTCCTGGATATTAACAAGCCAGGAAATGTATCTGTAATGAAAGAGCAGAAGATTGAAGTAATTTACATTAAAAGAGTATAGCGCTTTTCTCTTCTTCAGAATAGTTCACTTTCTAAAAATAAAAGGCAAAGTCATAATAAATTTAAAAAAAAATCTTATACAAGTGGAATGCCAGTGTTTTCAGTAGGATGATGAATAACCAATTTTCTGTTTATTAAGTGTTCTGCAAGTTGCCCTCTTTCTACATTTTAAAATAAGTATCTTGGGTTTTGTGCAATTAGGTAAGGAAAATAAAATGAAATAACATCGTCCTTGTTTATTGAATTCATTATGTCAAAGTGTTACATTATATATAGTTATCTACAGATGCTGGGAACAAATTTATGCCTTTTCTGCCCATAAGTTTGAGTATATTTGAAATCTGAGAATACAATACACAAGGATTTGTGGAATGATAATATATAATAATGGAAAATACATTTTACTGTAAATTAGATTAAGATAAACTTCCAGTTAGGGCTTTCCATGTGGTATACCACAGAGAAAACTGCCTCTTGCCTTTAGTGATTTGGGCCTCTTGCATCTGAGCTAAGCATTTTCAAGGGTTCTGAGTGTACCTAGATTAACACAATTAACACGATCAACACGACCTCCACCCAGGCACGACCCCCACTGTTCATGAGTCCCATTTCAGCTCAGCCCTGGGACCTGAGCTCTGTCACAGAGGCACCTGTCTTCAGCCCTGGCCTTTGCCAGCCCTGGCTTGTTGACCTGACTTGAGGCATGGGTGGCCACTTCCCATTTGTGTGCTGATGGTTGGGCGGTTGGTGGAACCTAACCCTATGCAGCTCTGCAGATCACCTTGCACAGACATGATGGGAAGATATCCCTGGTCACCTTGTCACCCTTTCCTGGGTTGTGGACAGCTCACGCCTTGTCCTTTGTTGAGGAACTCCAGTCTTGAAGCTTTGGACTACAATAAGGACTTTCCTTTTGAAATTAGTATTAAGGCATACTTAGAAGTAACAGATGAAGGAAAAGTTTGCCAGTTTTCAGAATTGTTCTGAACTCTAATGGACTGGGAAACTTGTATTTTTATCCTATTGCTTCTGCATGAGCAATGGTGTTATCACGCACAATAATGTATTAGGAAATAATCACAGAATCAGTATGTAGGGCTTGCTTCTGAGAGCCCTAAACTGTAAAGATATGTAACAGTGAACACAAAGAAACAAAGACAGTTGTTACTAAAGACTTAAATATGCCTGAAAATAGACCTAAAAGAATTCCTCACTTACATTCAAAAAGGTATAATAAAGTATAAACCTGCTTACAATATTTATTTACTTGACTTACCACAGTTCATTTGTGGTTTTGAGAATGCTCTGGTACATTATTAATCAAGCTGTTATTCCTTCATATTAAGACATTTTTTGATTTTTAAATATTTGTTTTGTCTTGTTTTGTTTTGTTTTGGTTTATTTTGGTATGTGGTTAGTTTCATCTCCTTCCAGATATTCATGATTGCTGGTGGAACTTCAGGGTATCTTCTTGACAAGGGTGGGGGTGGTGGTGTAATAGGAGGCTATCTTCTTTCTATGAGGAAAAGTCTTATGAGAGTGCCCTATTTTTTTTTTCCTTTTCTGTTCAGCAACTTTAGAAACTGTCAGTTAGTTCCAACTAAACCTCATAGATTTTTCAGGGAAGAAAAGAGGTTGCAAGGAATATTAGATACCGGAGAGGCATCAGGGTTTGTCTGCTAGCTGGAGACTACATGCACCATTTGCTTTGGCTAATAATTAAAGGTGTTGAATCTGTCCTGGTGTCATACTGTGGCTGATGTGGGTATACAAATACTGTAAGAGAGTCTGTGACCAAAAAGTCTTATAATTTTAGGGTGAGAACTTCACTTACATATTACACATCTAATGCACCAGTAGTGTGCATGAAGGGGCATGTAGGTCACAACTCTGCCAGAGGTGGTGTGAGACATTACACAGAGAGAATTTGCCAGCCTGGACACTATCTTCCTCAATACCCAGCATCAGAGTTGTGCAATTATGGGTGAGAATACCTAATGCCTATTACACATGAAATAGCCTAATTCTTTTTTAAACCTAATTATGTTGTTTGCCTCCAATGATTTTGTTTGCCTCTTTGTTTGGTCACTATGTTTGGTGACAATATTTTTTCATATCAGCCCATATATAACAGGGAGAACAAAATCATGGAATGATTTGGTTGGAAAAGACAATGAAAGGTCATCTGGCCTAGTCTCATTTTTCACTTCTTTCATTAGATCAGGTTACTCAAAGACCTTTGAACACTTCCAGGGATGAGGCAGCCACATCTCTGGACAACCTGCATCAATGTCTTGGCTACCTTAACATAAAAAAAAAAATCTTCATTGTGTCCAGCTTACCTGCTTAGAGTTTAAAACTATTGCCCCTTGTCTGGTCCTTGTGGGTTTTGCTGCAAAATTTGTCCTCATCTGTCTTGTAGCCCTGTTTTCACACAGGAAGGAGCTCTAAGGTCTCCTCAGGGCCTTTTCCGGGCTGAACAACCCCAAGTCTCTCAGCCTGTCTTAATAGGAGAGATTCCATCCCTCATCTGTGAAAAGGGCAGGAGAAGAGACAAATGAGACAAATCTGAGGTTTGTGGCAAGGTCAGTTAAGTTGCTTGTGCAATATTAAACATCAATAAGTGACAATCCAAGTGTTCCCATTTCTCTCTTTGTGAAAAAAATGACACTGTCACTTTGTCTGGTTTTGTTTTGCATCACGTTACTCTGAATCTCTTGTCTTGAGTAGTTCTGAGAGATTGATTTACTTTTTTATTAATCAAGTTGGTTATTTTGTTGAGTTTTCATTTTGTTTTGTTTATAATTTGTCTTAAAACCTCTGATTCTCCTGTCCAGGAGGCTTTCAACAGCATATAGAAATCACTTTTTTGGCACTTGTATGGAGGGAAGACTCTCTTTAATTATAGGTCATAAAACACTTTCCATATGAAGGGAGGAATCCAGTATTTATTGTAGCATTCCTTAAAAGTAGAGGCTGCTGTTGTGCTTTGACAGGAATATTCAAAAACACTCCTCCTCTCCCCACAGATTAAGGGTTCTGTTAATTTTGTTTAAAGCAAATTATTTTAAAAATGAAAAAGTCTCTAAATTAGTATTTTTTTTTACTATGTACTTCAAATATAGAACCTCATGAGATGTAAGTAAACTCTTACCTGAGCAACAACAAAAAACACCCCACCCCAATGCCTAAGCAAATCTTAATTTTCAATATTGTAGTTGATTCTTTCCTGTACTAAGTAAGCAGCTATAGCTACTTAATCAAAAAATGACATTTCATGATATTGATTTGTTTTTTGACTTCCAACATTTCAACCAAAAAGTTTTTATTTTGTCATACTGTTCAATAAGACGAATTTTGATAATTCAAGAGATCCAGAACTGAAAATTTTCACTATCAAAAGTTTTACTGTTTGATGCTGTATTTCCCTTCTTCTAAAGTAAGAGTGCCTGATTCTAATCAAAAGTCAAAGTTTTAGTAAAAAAAAAAAAAAAAAAAATGGTTTACACAGTCTTGCAGCAGAGAAATTACATGTTGAAATTCGTGACAAGGAGGGAACATTAGATTTTTGAAATGGGATTCTTTTTAGTTCATAGGTCTGGACCTCCTGGGGTGAGGGTGTGGCAAAAAAATAGAAGCCCTGAAGTGTTCCAACAGCTCCTCCAGTGGGACTCACTGAGTGTAAGACATCAGGGCAGACAAGCCACTCTCTCTAAATGTAGCCTAGGCATCCTCCTCTTCCTTGCATACAACGGTGCTTCACAAGCAGTAACTCGTACAGTGTTTTCCCACGGCATATCTGTACTAAGTCACATAATATCCAGCTAATGTGACTTTTCCCATTAAAAGGAAAAAAAAAATCATAATTTTTGAAAAACAAAAATCCTAATTTATGAAGCAAATGTGACTTTTTAGCTAGTATTTATTTCTTTGTTTTACTGCAGAATTGGTTTTGATTTCTTCGGTGTACTAACCGGGTATTCAAACTCACTTCTAAGTGAAGCTCCAAAGTCCCAAGGAGTTTCTAGGCTGACTCTGAGCCATCTGCCTTCAGAGACACACAGCTCTCCAAGTCAGTGCTTCTCTCCTCAGTGCTTCTCACTGAGTGATGCTGAGTAACAGAAGCTGAAGCATGCTCTGGCCCAAAGGCAACCTTGTGGCAGAGAGGTAAACGGGTACAAAACTGAGATGTGTGTAATTTTTTAAGGTTTCAGTAAGAGTTTCTGTGCCTGCTTTGAATGCAGCATCCTCTTCTGGTGGAATCCTTTGAAGAGAGGTTTTACCAACACAGGACAATGAAGTTAATGCTGACATGCCATTAATTTAAGTCTCTTGTTTCCAAGACTATGCTTGTCCATCTGGGGATCAGTAGTCTGTGTACACATGACAATATCAGAGGAAGGCTGATTACATTTCTTTTGCCTACTATTCCTGCCTATCAGACAGAAAACAAAACCCCAGCCTCCTTCACCCCCCATACGTTCCTACTTTATCCCAAACTGCCTGGCAAACTACAAAAGCAAGCATCTCCTTTTGCTCACTAGGGAGTAAACAGCATTTCTCTCTAGATGGTTCAATAGTTCTTGTGTCTTTGGTAACTGACACTACATTTGTGAATTATGATAAAATGTTTCACAATATGTGACTAACTGCAAATCATTTGAAGCAAACAGATTATCAATTTTCATTTTACTGGCGATTTGTTTTGTTAGGGTTTTGCATTAAGTGTTTCAAGAATTGTCAATTTGTGTGGGGTTCTCTTTTCTTGGTTTAATTGTCTTGGTATTGAATAATTTACTCTCTCACACTTTTCTATGAACTACTTCAATATGTTTAAAAGCTGCAGTTTTACTCCTTGTTCACACTAAGACAATTTAATTACCTGACCTTTCTACTTTCCTTTAAGACAACAGAATTAAGTGTTGCAATTATTTAGGTTTTTCAAACATTTTCACAGACATGTATTGATTCCAATTAATGTTTCTTTCTGACTAGTTTTAGTTCATAGCAAAGTGACCTCTACATTTAAGGGTTTTTTTTATTCATTTATCTGAAAAAGCCATACTATTCTTTCATGATTCTATGACTTTTTTTGTTTATTTTTTTTTTCCCTTTGTGAATCTTTTGAAAAAATCTCAGAAGAAAACTCTCTTGCTGATTTCATTGTACTGGAATTCTCTGGGGTCACAAAAAACTGATAATTTTTTTCTTGAAGTTTCTGGGACATATCAGATGCATTAATTGATTATTGGCCTCATGCATCTTTCCAAGATTTTTTTTTTTTCCCAGTCTCTTAATCTCCATTCTTCTGTTTATTATTTTGCTATACACTAGCAATTGGAGACTTCATCAAATTGAAGGCTTCATTGTGTTAAGAATTGGAAATGTAGTGCAAACTATGTCCTTGGACAAGTATCTGTGACATTAAAGGATGTGTCTACTGTGTAATGAACATACCTAATGCTTTACAAGCATTGCCATTAAGGGGGATTGCTCCTCTCCAAGATACTCACATGGCTGTTGCTACTTCATAATATTATCTGCAACTTATCAAAAAATATTCAATAATGTAAATGTTGAGGAATTTCAACTACAAGCTTTATATATTTAGATGCTTATTCTCATCCAACTGGTATAAAATCATTCAGGCAATCTGCATCAAAAGGGAATTGAACCTCAGCCAAAACTTCAAACTATTGAAATTATGTGTAGAATTTCCTGTGTGCTGATCAAATAATTTTTCAAAATCTTGTTGGATAAAATACAGTAGATAGGTGGAGCTTTTTTTTTCTCTCAGATTAAAATTTTACTTACAATGAGTAAAAAAAACCTTGACAGGAATGATTGACATTTTATTGAGTACTAGTGGATAACTAATTCAGCATCCTTTTCTCCAATGAGTAAGCTGCAATGGATTTTGTTTAAAAAAAACTAAACAATATTTGGTTGAATTTTGAACAAATAAATATGCAAAAAGAGTGCCCATTCAAGCAAGGGGTGGGGGGAGAATACAGTATTTTCTGGAATTTGAAAAGATGGCTGTTTCATCCTTATTTTTATATCTGAAATCTAAGTAAGTTCTCAGCCTTCATAGAAAAAGGATGGCCAGATAATTTAATCCTAATGTTAAAACCCTTATCTTTTGCAAGATAAATGATAAGAGTTTTGTGGTGAGTATTAAGAAATATGCTAAATCAGGGGTTTACATATAATCTGGTGGAGGAGAATGTGTGTTTGGATGAGAAGCATTGAAAAAGGCTGCTGCACCTTCCTCTAAATTCCAATCAAGTTCACCAACTCCAGCTGGAATGAAAAGTTTTAACAGGTGAAGTCTTAGTCTTGCTGAATCTGGCTGGGACATATTCTCAGGGTACTCGACACCCCATCAGGGCATGTCAGAGTCCAGGTTAAATGGCAGTGGCATTACAGTAACCTTTTAGAGGACAAAGAATGCTGCTGCTGACAAGGATGCTCAGCCTCCTGCAATGATTGTACTTGGCCATGCTTGAGAGAGTAAAGTGAAAGCTTAATACCTTCTGGTTTAGATTTTAATTGCAAGGATCTAAAGGTTGGATAACTTGGTATAAAAGGATGCTTTGGTATTGGGGTGATCCTGGAGGAATTTTCAAGGAGAGCTTAGCAGGTGCCTCAGGAGGACAGGAAATAAAAGAATAGATTAAAGGAAAATAAATTGCATAAAGGCTTTAAGATGAGAATACTTTTTGAATATAGATTGTAGGAGATGTAGAATTATTGCTGCTGTTAGTATAGTTTTTTGCCCATGACATTATTTGCAATAGAAATAATTGGCTTGTTTTCATCTTGAAAACAGTGTAGGTGGTTTATCAGAAATTATTCCCCTTCAAAAGGCTATGCAGTAAAGGAACTAAGCTGTGAGGTCAGAAATGTCTTCCATGTTAAAACACCAGTACAGGAAATTGCAGGGATAGGAGATAGTACTTTGCAGTGATCTGTATGTGAGAAATGGATGGTTTAGCATTGTGCAGTTGTATGGTGACATTGGAAGAAATTTTGACTAGAAGTGTATTTTAGTGTTGGTTTTGGTACCTACCTAGTGATACAAAAGTACTCATTGCTATGGAAATTTAGTATGAGCTCACACCTTGGTTATGTCATTGCATTTAGGACAAAAGTAAAATTAAAAGCCACTTTAAGTCTTTAATATGCTCTGATACTTCTATACAGTTGTTACCTGGTGACAATTACTCTCCTCTGAGAGTAATCAAGGCAACAGTCTGTCTGTGTGCAATATAGAGATAAAAGGTGTCTTACATATTATTATTATTTCAGAAACAGAACCTTGGAGCAGTAACAAAGACCCTTGACACTCAAATTTGAGAGATACTCTATTTCTCTTCCCCTTTGAACAGTTATTTTAAATGGGGCAACAACAGGACTCTTGTGAGTGCAGAGGTGTTTTCCTCGCAGACACGTGAAGATCTTCCAAATTATAACCGAGGAAAGATTGGCTAAGCCTCTATTTAAATTGTCACATTTGATCATGTTACAGCTAAAGAGATTTTACTACTTGTCCTCTTCTGAGTTACCTTTGAGTGTATGTGGCCTTTTTATAATTACTTGTGGGAAAAGAATTTCTGTGCTATCTATATGAAGCTGAGACACAGAAATACTGTCAGACTTGCCCAAGACCTTATTACTACTGAACATTAAGAAAAATAATTTAACCACCATGACTTTTCATGTTTCTCTCTAAGTACCAAACTTCTTTTAAATACTGTGAATATTTTTAAGGGCTCTTGTAGCACCAATACAGTCTTAACTCTTTGAAAATATCTCCTGTGTGTTTTATTTTATGTTGTCAAGGTTGTTATAGAATTTCTTTACTGTATTAGTAAAAAAAAAAAAAAAAAAAAAAAAAAAAAAAAAAANAAAAAAAAAAAAAAAAAAAAAAAAAAAAAAGCTTGCTGCTTTCAAAAACAGTAGGAGTGGGTTATTTGACAAATGAATCCTATCCATATGGTGGTCAGGGAAATTATCTTAAATACACAGACAAGAATGAACTTGTCGAACAAGGCATTTATACAAAAAACATCTGAATCAGTCAGCTGTAAAATGATTGTAAAGGAAAGCAGCTTAACATTCTGTTAGGCAAATGTCTTATTGACCACAGCCACAGCTGCTGTGTTATTTCTGGTGTTTAGGAAGGCTGGAGTCACTGGAGCTTTTCTCAGTGTTAGAAGCATCCTGATGCTCCGATTCTCTAACCCTTGTGTATGTTGAAGGAATGTGTCCTTGCTTACATAAGGTGAAGGAGTTTTATAAGAGCTCCCTCCCTGGCAGATCTCCAGGTTGAAGCACCTGCAGCAAATAAAGCAGATGTCCCAAATACTTACCAGTGCATTGAACTGTTTTAATGTCCCTGGGTAAGTTTTTGGCTCAAGTCTGACTGATTTTAGAATAGTTTGAAGTTAACTCCTCAGGTTCAATGTGCCAGGCATTTAACAGGCAATTCTGAAAACAGATCAGAGGATTGAGGTAAAATCGAGCAAGTAATTTGAATCTTGTGCCTTATCTAACAGACCCTTGATTCCCTTCAAAATAAGAGAATATCTGTTAAGGTAATCTAAATCATTAGTTCTTGGAAGATGATTCCTAAACAAGGAAAATGGAGAACCATGAAGAAAAAAACCAAGCCAAAACCAAAAGCAAAACAAAAAAGCAAACTGAAACAACAACAACAAAAGAGAATAACAAACTAGAATGAAATAGCAGAGATATTTGTGTGTTAATGAAAGTCCTCTCTAAAAGGATGTAAACTTTTCACACAGTGAGCAAACCACAATTTGAATGCAGCAGAAAATAGTACCAAAACATTTAACTGTGAAGATACAAAACAATTTTAATTCCCAAACCAGATATAGGAGCATCTTCTCACATATGCTGGCCACTTCTAATGTGAGTTTGCCAGCTCTTTGGAGCCATCATAAACTCATCAGGTTGCTGTTTTTTCATAGAATATTTGCTATTGTAAGGTTTGGCAAAACTTAATGCAACAAGTTATGATCAAAATGTTATTAAATTGTTGCTGTAGGTGCACACAAGTTGTTTTGTTAAAAGAGCTGAAAATGAGACTGTCAGTCCTCTCCTCTATGAAATCTTGGAAAAATGGAAATACTCTATTCCACACTGCTAGGACAGGGCTTCCAGCTATGGAAATTAGAAGGATACACCACTGTTGCCTCAAGCTGCTGCTTAGAGCAGTTTGCTACTTTCTATTAATTGCCTTGAGAGACAACACAACTTTCTTAGGAAGGTTTCATTTATCACTCTTATCTTAAATGCATATACTGTGATAAGTGTATACACATATAATAATTCAATCTACCACTCTGTATGAACCTCCATCATGTCCATTTCCACTGGCAAAGGGTGGCCAACTTCTCCAGGACAGAAAGGGAAAAATGTGCCACTGCCTAAAAAAGGGAGAAGGGTTGAAAGCAGTTTATGCTGTTGATTGGTATGGGCCATAATTTGGTTTTCTGTCACAGAGTCAGCATGCCAGTCATCGGAAATGATGAGCAATCTTAAACTGATTGTAAATTGCATCTGACTGATTAGCAAAGTAGTCAGCTGAAGCTGAGGAAATCAACACTGGGCATGCAAAGCACTTTCTCCTGCCAACAGGTCATGCAGCTGCAGCAAGTTCAACAACATGGCAGATCTTTCAGTGCACAAAAGAGCACAAACTTGACAGTCCAACCCCATGCAAACACTTCACTGAAGTATCATTGGGTGTTTTGTTTCCCCTGTGACTTGCTCTTGGCCAGTATCCATCCACTCAGAGCCTCTTCAAATGACTGCTTGTGCACTTTATACAGCAATTTGGTTTTATTGGACAATCATTAGAGTGCCCAGCTTCTGTGTAAAATTGCTCTGAACTTATTAGGAGAGATGTTGGCACTCGATTTACACTTTTTTTCTCAAGACATTTGCCTATTTTTTCCCTTGCCCTTTGAGTGAGCATTAATGTGGATGAAAAGCACAGGCTCCTGGGAAATTATTAGAAGAGAGTTCTGCCAGATTATTGATTTCACTGTGTTGCTTTTGATTTCCTGCACATAGCTGGTTAAACATGAATAGACTGGACAAAATAATCATTGATAAGTTTAGCATGGGCAGTATACATGGATAAAAATATGTAATGTCTACCTTATATAAAATTAATATTTACAGCACACACTTTTGTGGAGGGCCTTCCTAGACAATGTGAATCTTTTATAATAATCACTAAGTTAAAATTTGTGGAAGCTTGGATTGTAGAGCTGCTGAAATGCTAGTTGTGTCAGCTAACATGAAAATAGTCCCTCCTCCCACAACTGGAAAAGAAGGGAAATTATTAATCTCTTAGAATCAGATCATTGGAGCCATTTCCTAAATCTCAGATATTCAGAAATTTTGTTTTCTGTGATGTGCAGGCTTTGTTTGATGTTGCTGCAATTATTTAAGTAGGAAGTGGCAGAAAATATATACAAGATGGAAAACATTGGCAGTGATAAAGGCATCTGCAACTCAGCTATTCATGGTGCAGAACTGCAAACTCTATCCACATTGCTGCGTGTGGAGCATGAACTGTGTACTCACACAATAGAGCCCATGGCCTGAATCTCTTTCAGGTCCTAGGAAGTGCATTCAGAGGGCATTTTTTTATACTTTTTTCAACTCAAAATTCACTCCAAAAAGGTTAGGTCCTCTGTTATAACTTGCTAGATCTACCAGACTCGGTAAGAGCCAAATGCACATATTGTATGCTTTGAATTGGCAGCAGGTGAATGGGACTGTTGAGAAGAGAAAGAACTGTGGAATGCTCCCTGGGAATGTGAGAGGGAAAGAGGACCATGTGAAACACTTCTCCCTACTCTATATTCAGAGGGAACTATTTGGTTCCTTCAAAAGCTAAGCCTGAGAGATAACCAAAATACATTGGCTGATGTCCAGCAACTTAGACCATTTGCCAGGCTTTGCTTTCATCAGCACAACAAAAGTAGATCAAATAGACTGAAGAAAGTAATGCCAACAATTTAACGTATGTGCTTCGGACATCTGAGGTCTTTTACCTTAGATCACCTCTAGCCTGTTCTGCAGGCAAAATATCCCCTATAAACAGTAGCCTGGAGCTGCCCAAAATATAACTGTGTCCCTGAATATCTTCTCTGAGAACAAGAGACCTTTCAGCAGATCATCCTCAGAATTACCATGCTGCCTTTTCATCTGTTTTACAGGAGGTGATGACAGGAGTTTGGGTGGTATGGTTTGTTTTTTTTTCATGGTGTCAGCCCCTTTAGAATTCAGAACCAAGCTTAATTTCTTCTCTTGGGTGACGTCAGGAGTTATTTTTGTTCTGTGTCCTACCTGTCCTGTTCTTCCTGCCTCATGAACAATATAGTGGCACTGTCACCCAATTCCCCCTCTTCTGCTGAGCTCCTGGCTGGGTCATTGGACTCAGGCAGGTGTAGCAGGGAGGAGTAATCCGTGTGTCTGCAGAATATGGCTTGGAGGAAATTCTTGATGAACTGTTACTAATGTTCCCAGAATTAACAGCTCATATTCTTCCCCCTTTTCAATAGCACTGCTGTCTCAGTCAGAGGAAATTTATGCATGTAGGAGGGGAACTCAGATTAGTGGAACTGTAGTGTCCTCATAGCAGAACTGGAAGGTGCCCAGAGGCAGAGTTGAGGTTTCCTGCTATAATCTGTCCTCACACTTAGCAATAGCTGAGCAAAGTTGTGGGAGACTATACTTGATCTAAAGAACATGATTTTTCCATATTCTCAATCTGCTCTCTCTGACCCCTACTGGTCAATGATTAGCTAGTTTGAACTGTGGGACAAGTTGTCTGTGATCAGGATGGCATCCAAACATTACCCCTTTGATGCTAACATCCCACTCCCTCTTATACACAGCCATCTAGCCTTTGCTTTGTTTCCATTCCTGAAGTCTATGGCCCTTGCCATGGTTTTCCCTACAATCCAGTGTAGTTATGACTTCATATCAGCACAAGCCTTGTGACCTGGTTTAACCCTAGGCAGCAGCCAAGCCCCCATGCAGGCTCTCACTCATTCCCCCACCAGCAGGATCCAGGAGAGAATAAAGTGTTAAAGCTGGAAAACCTGATGCTTGGCATAAAAACAGTTTAATAGGAAAAGCAAAAGCCACACACAAAAACAAAGCTAAACAAGGAACTGATTTACTTTTTCCCATGGTTGGGCAGGTGTTCAGCCATCTCCAGGAGAGCAGGGCCCCATCAGATGTAACAATTACTTGGGAAGACAAGTGGCATCATCCCCCCTTCTTCCTTCTACCCTCCACTTTATACACTGAGTCCCTTTGGTCATTTGGGGTCATCTGTCCTGGCTGTGTCTCCTCTCAATTTCCCATGCACTCCCAGTCCCCTCATCAGTGTGGCAGTATGAAAAGCAGCAAAGGCCTTGCCTCTGTATAGGCCCTGCCCATCAATAACAAAAACATTTCTGCATTATCAGCCCTGTGTTCAGCACAAACACAGCCCCGTACTATCCAATGTGGAGAAAATTAACTCTACCCCAGCCAAAACACCTTGGTGAAACACTTAGGCAGCCTTATAGATATCTGGGGAAATTCTGTAGGAGAAAATGCAACGTCTGATTCCTCTTATCTCCAGCCTGAAGCTACTGCTTATTTCCATGGCAGGACAGAGACTTTATAGCATTTGGCTGTAAAGGCTGTTTGTATTGCCAGAAAGGGTTTTTATTGTGCTGCTGGGTAATGCCATCATACCTGATCAACAAAGGAGTGCATACACATTGTTTTGGACACCATGTGAAAACCTGGCACTGAGTTCACTGCAGCAGGTGGTTAGTCACCTCTGCCACAAATGCTCTCGGAGCAGAGGATGCTGGCTGTGCCCTGGAACAGCAAGGATCAGTATTTTCAGCAACTTCATGAACTGTACTCATTCACAGTTCCCAACTGTTGCCAGCTAATACCTATGCCATCTTTGGATTCAGTACAGAGGGCAATGATCATCAGGCTTCCACTGAGGAGAAAGAAGCAGGCTTGCTGGGATGGAAGGTGGCACTGAAGGTATAAAACGCAATAGGATGTCTGTCTGTCTATCTGTTTATCTATTTATCTATCTAGATGTCTCTTTAACTTTCCTTTACCTTTTAGAGGGACTCAACCCATAAAGTCTTTTGGGCAAGTGTGGTATGTGGAACATGTCTTCCCCTGCTGTTTGTGCCTTCTTTGACTTTGTTATACGTGCTGCTGGGCTGTATTTCCTGCTTCAGCACCTCTCAGGATATCTCAACAGCTGAACAGTGGATGACAGAGAAAGCTAGATCATGGCTGCAGTGGATAGTTTTCTGGGTTAGAGGGGGGCAGAAGGGGAGGTGTGCTAGCTCTTCACTCCTTCAGGTGACAGAAGGGTTAGCAGAGGCTATGCGTGAGTGGAAGATTGATAAGTCTTGTCTTAGTTGCTGACAGAGCTCACTGTGAGGCTGGATAAAGGGTGATAGTGATGGCTAATTAGGTCCCATAGGACAAAATCCAACCTCCTTCACTTTGTCCAAGGAGACTTTCTCCTTTCACAGTCAGAGAATTTCCATGGTCTCTCACCACCATCATATTACCACTTCAGCTCTGATAAAAAAATCTGTGCTGACCTAACGCCTGTGTTTTGACTGAAACACACAATCCAAGTCCTGCAGCTCCACAGCGCCAAGTTCCCCACCACAAAAGGACTTTGTAGCCCAGATACTTCATATGTGCTTATACTTTTTGTAGATATGTCTGTTTTGCCATGCGCTTTTGTGAAAAGAATGTATTTCTGGGAAAAAATGAACTCTATGAAAAAGAGTATAGACAAAACACTTCTATTCAGAACCAGGGATGAATAGAACCTGAACAGACCTGATACGTTCACAGATAGTCATGATTTTGCAACACATTTCCCTGTGTTAGACAAGTTGAATATTTTTCAGGCATTATAGAGGCCTTTGCATTGTTAAGGTGCCTCTACAATGTGTAGGTCTGATGAGAGGTTGTTACAGATTAGAAGCTTGCTGTTTTTTCCTCACTACCACTTAATTTGAATCTTCACTTACCTTAATAAGATGCAGAAAAGAATGCCAGCTTTTCTCCAATCTTTTGTGTTTATGGTGGAGTATATTTTTCTTTGGGCCAGGGGAAACCTTTTCACCTGGTTAGAAGAATTGAAGTTCTTAAGCCTGGAGAAGAGAAGGCTTTGGGGACACATTAGAGCACTTTCTGGTACCTAAAGGGGCTACAAGGAGTTCAAGTGCATAAAGAGACAGGACAAGCGGGAATGGCTTCAAACTGACAGACAACAGGTTTAGTTTAGATATAAGGGAGAAATAGTTCACCCTGAGAGTGGTGATGTGCTGGCACAAGTTGTGCAGAGAAGCTTGTGGGTGCTCCTGCCCCTGGAAGAGTTCAAGGAAAGGTTGGGAACTTTGACCAGCTCGATATAGTGGAAGGTGTCCCTGCCCATGGTAGGGAGACTGGAGCTAGATGGTCTTGAGGGCCCCTTCCAACCTAAACCTAGCCATTCTGTGATTCTGTGATCCTTGAAATCTCATCTTTACTGAGTGTCTGGACAGTCCATGAAAAAAAAGACCACTATTGCCTTTCTTTGTGGTATTGATCTTTCTGAGCCAAGTGTGCTTTAAGATAGCCTAGAGTACTACTCATGTGTACCTGAAAAAGCACTTTTATCCCTGTATTTAGAGACATGTTTGGGCTCCAAACACTGTTTAATGTTATAAACATGATAAGAAATAATCATCAATACAAAATTAATGCATTTACAATACATATCCCCAAGAAAAGTTATAATTAAGCTAGTTAGCTAGTTATTTTCTGTTTGAATTCCTTGACATAATAGCAAATTTTTCCATGGAAGGAAAATCCCATGACTTCTGAACCGTTTACTTATATGGACCTTGCTGGGAGATTTCCAGGCAGACATGGGGAAGTCAAGCATCTCATTTATGATTGCAATAGGTCAAAAGACATAGAGTGAATTCAGGCTGCCCCATTCCCAGTCCTGAACACCAGATTACATTGTATTCTCTGTAGTTTTGCAAAACAACCTAGTGGCATAGTGATATTACAATCCTCCGTCAAATTATCTTTGCATTTCCTCCTTTCCAAATGAATTCGGCCCAAATGATTGCATTAAAATGAGAACTTTGTTGGAAATATTTTTACTAAAAAAGAATGATTTTGCATAATAGACAGTGTTTCTAGGAGATGTCAGAATTTTTATATATATATAGGTAAATGAAAATATGGGTTTGATTTAAGCAATTGAAAGCATTAGATTTTCTGTATATACTTTCTGGTTTTGAAGGATTAATTACTGGTTAAAAAGGAAAATCTGGATGTTGCCATTAGAAAACAGTAGTGTCTCCAGTGCCAGGTGCTAGGTAACTGTGTGGGCTGGTAGTTTCCTAGTACCTGAAGCTGAAACAAATACTATTTTGGTGTGACATTGTTCCCACCCTCATGATTTGGGGTAAATTTTGTGCCATTGTATGAAATTTACTTGTACTTAGGCGTGAGTTGTTCATGGCTGCACAGTTTACTAGCCTTTCTGCTTCCCTTTTTTCCCTTTTCTGGAAAGAAGTCAGCAGTGGAAAGAGCATTTTCCCAGCAACTGAGAAGCTTTTTCTACCTCCTGCTAGGGAAAATGTTGCCTTCACGTAGGAGCATGTACTATTGAATGGTAACTCACAATCAGCTGATATGGAAGGGGCTGTAGGACTTGGCTCTCAAAACCATGACTAGACAACTATTGAATACTTCCACTGACCCTTACACTCCAATACTCCACAACTTCCTTAGGCAGCCTATCTAAATTATTAACACGAGCAGGTACGTAGAAGATGTAATGGATGTTAACAGGCTTGAGCTTTCTGAGGCATTTCAGTGAGATCTCTTCAGACCAGGAAGCATTAAAAATATGACCTATAGTAAAAACCTAATAAACTGTGCTTCATCCACTGTGCTATGTCCCTGAGGTGATGATGGCCTCCTCACTGAATCCATCCCCACAGCCTTAAGTAGAGAGTAATTCTGCATTTAGGAAAAATGAGGTTTGAGTCTACAGCAGGTAGACAATTTCCATCAACACCATTTGCTGAAACTCCTCCATCTCACACCCCTGTGGTCTGCTTGCCAACACCAATACATCCTCAATGGAGCCACAACTTCTACACAGCTAGTTATCTATGCCAGTAATAAAATGATTTCTCATTCCCCTCTGGCATCACATCTTTCATTCCTGTAGCTTATCCTTAATAAAAATTAGAAGGTTAGACAATCCCCTCCTTGTATGAAGTTTAACAAAGACAATTACCAGATTCTGCACCTGGGATGGGGCAACTAATCCTGGATGTATGGACTGCCTGGGGAATGATGTTCTGAAAAGCAGTGCCATGGAAAGGGACCTGAGGTTCCTGGTGAACAGAAAGCTGAATCTGAGTCAGTGCTCAGGCAGCCAGGAGATGCAGCTCTGTCCTGAGGGGCATCACAGCCAGGCAAGGAAGGGGATTGTCCTGCTCTTCTCTGCACTGGGGTGGCCTCACCTCAAGTGCTGGGGCAGTTTTGGGTGCCACAATAGAAGAAAACTGTTAGAAAGCATCCAAAGGAGAGCTATGAAGAGGGTGAAGGGTCTGGAGGGGAAGCCTTTTGAGAAGTGGCTGAGGTCACTTGGTCTGTTCAGCCTGGAGAAGAGGAGACTGATGGGAGACTTCATGGCAGTCTACAACTTCTTCATGAGGGGAAGAGGAGGGGCAGACACTGATCTCTTCACTGTGGTGACCACTGACAGGATACAAGGGAATTGCCTGAAGTTGTGTCAGGGGAAGTTCAGGCTGTATATTTAGAAAAGGTTCTTCACCCAGGGAGTCACTGGGCACTGGAACAGGCTCCCCAGGGCAGTGGTCACAGAACCAGGCTGACAGAGTTCAAGAAACATTTGGACAATGCTCTTATAAGGGCACAGGGCGTGACTGTTGGGGTGTCCTGTGCAGGGCCAGGAACTGGACTCGATGATCCTTGTGGGTGCCTTTAACACTATGATTCCATGGCAAGGCTACTTTGAGGAACAGGGCCAAAGACCAGCATTTCAGGTTACTCAAGGACAAGAATACTGTGAAAACTTGCCAGCTGATTAACTTTACAGGAGTGATGCTCAGTGGACTCCTACAGAGTTAAAGTCAGCATGATGCAGAGGCCTGTCAATTTACTATGTGCTTCACTATCCAAAGGTCCTACTAATCCTGAGGGATCTAGAGTTCACTGTTGCTTCTGGCCAAGCAGTGGTATCATGACAATTTTCTAACAAATGTATGGATTGTGAATGGTAATGTTTAGCCCTAAAAGGGCAAAACTTCAGCTCTGCATCTTCTGGATGCTTTCTGACTCATAAATTTCCATTGAACAAGACGAGTTACAGAAAAACAATTATTTGGGAAAAGTTACCCTTCGAAATTAATTTGTATGTGAAACACAATTCCTGGAACTGCTGGACCATGGAAATATCAGCGACAACAAGAAAAACCAAGAGAGTTTATTAAGAGTGTGCTCAGCTCGCCCACGTTAGCTCTCCGTGCAACACGTCTCAGGTGTATATGCAGAACAGAAGTTGTCTTTTTCTGAACAACACCACACAGCAAATAAGAACTGCATGGCCTAGAGGTCAGATCAGGACAGATTTACTGCCAGCAGCTGAGTGATGTACAAGTGTCAGCCCATTAAGCTGAAAGAGGATGGCTGTGGAAATTTTTAAGGCTTGGTTTCTGTATCTCTAGCACCTGCACTCCCCATTAGTTATAAAATTTATGACAGAAAGCACTGCTTTTGAAGATATTCTCTGTCTCATACTATCTCTACACTAGATGAATAGTTAAAAGTTTGAGAGTGAGATTTAATAGAAGATTATTACGTTCTGCATAATTCTACCAGAATGAGATCATTTTACATCTTGTTCACAGGGCAATATATTTGCAATGTACAGTACCCAAAATTTGAAGACTATCACCTGCCGTGGTGAAAAATGCTGTAGCTTTTCATGAGAGTTTAGTGCAAATCATAAGGTATGGTTCATCTCATCTCCTACGTTTCTTCAACAGTAGCTGCAGAGAAGTAGCTACAAAATTAAAAAAAAAAAAATGCAGGAAAAGATAAAAGGGCCTGTTTAATTCTAAAAGATGTGTTATTAATAGCTGAAAGACACTGGTTTAAATTATGGGGGTTTATGTCCCTACCCAAAACTTGGATCATTAAGTCAGTAGTGTTGCTAGCCATATAACTGTCCAGTCTTCCCTTTGTATCATGCAGCTGTGTATTGCACAGCCTAATTATTCATTGTCTAGAAATAATAATCAGCAATTGTCCCTTCTTGTTTGATTGAAAGCCTCTTTTATGCCAGGAGGAATATTAGTCCCTATTCCTCCTGCCACACAGCATTTGTTTTTTAGCACTTTATTATGTCCCCTCTTGCTTGTTTAATTTCTCGAGGAAATCACACTATTCTTTGCAATCTCTATTCATGGAGGAGGGCTTTATTTCATCTCCTAATCATTCTCATTATCATTCTTGTAGAAACCCCCCCTCTGTTTCTCTGTGTCCTTCAATTATACTTCCTCCTCTCTTAGTAATTCTGCATAAACACATTACTTCTGACATCAGATGCTCAGTTGTCAATGCACAGCAGTATCCACTCCATTCACTCAAAACATTTATCAGATATTATGACCATCTGGCGCACTGGCCTGGCCATGTACAAGAGGCAAAATGGCTCTAAGAAGCAGAAAAAAATTACAAAAACAGGAACATCATCACCACCCAACCACTTTAGCCATGCTCTCCCATTAAGATTGAAGTGACTGGCTGGGGGCTGCTCGGCCATGTCTGATGCAATATTTCAAGTGCACCTTCCTTGGTTGTGCTGCTCAGTGTTGGCTATGGTAGCACTAGGGACTTGCAAACAACCCAAAAAAAAAAAAAAAAATGTGTGCTGAAGAACTGACACATCCAGAACAATCAAGACTGATAGTTGTTGGAAAGTTCCCTACACCTGGAGATATCTAATCCTCCTGCTGACTAGAACTGGGAAAATAAATAGTGATTTATCTGTGTGGGTATTTTCATGGAAAGAAGTTTGGCCATTCTCACAAAGGAGTCACATAAAAAGGAGCACAGGCATATTTTGTCATTGCCCAGGTTTCCACATTTCCATGTGGCTTCATCTATAACTTTGTCTAGTCCAACTTATAGTAGTTGTAAGAAAAGTTGGAGTAAGAAAAGTACTTTTTCTCGACGCAGACAGTGACTGAATTGAGGGTGATTTCATACAAACTTACAGAACTTTGAGTAACAAATATGAAGAAAAAAACATGTGGATATAAGACATTATAAAAATCAAATGATACTTTTTTCCCAACTTGTTGAAAAAAATGTAAATCATGAAAATAATTTAAATAACCTTTGGGTTTATGACTCCCTAAAATTTTCTAATTGGCAATATATAAAAAGAAATTAAAAATGCTTTTAATTGTTTTTCTGGTTCTCCAACAAAGTGTCAAAAAAAAAAAAAAAAGGCAAAATGTTTTATTACCTCACAAAAGACTACAGAAAAATAAGGGAATTTTTTGCAAGAAGATTTTCATTCTGTTTTAAAATTCTCATTGTGTATATTTTTTGGTTTAATTTTTCATGGTTAACAAAATTAATGAGAATCATTCAGATGAAATTGTTCATTTCCCATGGAAGTTAATATAATGTAGATTTTGATGGAACTTTTTCTAAGAGTGAAAGGCTGAATTCCAAATTGTTATGACTTAATATTTATTTTGTTGTTTATATCTCTCTGTGTTCTTTTTTCTGTGATATCATCAAACTTCATGTTTTTAAACATGATAAGTCCTTTATGTGTTAAAATCAAAGCTTAGTTGAAAAAGACTCAATCCAAGTGCATTTTACATCTTATAAATGTTCCCATGACCATGTACTTCTGTAAACAATTGTTTTCATAACAAATTCTTCTGACCTTCAAAAAGCAAAGAAGCGTGACAACAAAAACTTTATTTTATATGTTTCCCTTAGACATTAAAACCTTTTAAAATACTCTTTATACATTTAAATAATCTTTAGTAATATCCAAAGGGCTTTTGAATATTTCAGTTGTAAAATCAAATCAAATTCTATTTTATATCACTAAATTAATCCACTTTCCCTCAATAATTATGCAAGTTTTTTCATAGTATCACATATGAAAAGGACCTTTCTGTACCATTATGTGAAAGCATGAATATAATTTCTTACTAATTTACATTCTCAGATTTTGGCTTTGTGTGATGCTCAAAATATTTTAACAGTGTTAAACATTGTAGTGAAAAGTACTTAATAGTTGGTGTTTTCATTTTTCTGAATTTTGATAACTTCTACTGCCTTGCACCCATATTTCTTCTCTCCTATCTTTGCTGTAATTATGCTGTAATTAATATCTTTTCATCTGTAGAGTGCTATGCAGGCAGAGGACTCTTCATAATAGAGACTTAAGGCTGGCCCAAGAGAAACAGTTGAAAAATCTTCTTCCACTGATTTCAGAAAGATTGAAATTTGAGCTGTAAATATAAAGAATTCAGTCAGAACAGTCTGTCCATCTACTTCATAGATTTTAGTCTGGGAGTTCTTGATAGACATATTCCTGAGAAAGGGATCTAACTTGATCTAAAATCGATCTCAAGACTCAAGGGACCAAGAAGGCACCACCTCTGACTAAGTTATTTTCCTCTTTAATTGTCATCAGTATTACATTACTCAGACTTATTAATCATTTGAATATTTTTCAGCTTCAAAATCTTCAAAATTTGAATATTTGTGCTTTTGGGGATCATTTTCTTTTGTATTTATATATTAAAGACTCTTTACTATAGGATAAGAAAGTGTATCCCCAGAAATTTATGAATGCTATAAATTTATATCTATTTCTCACTAATTTTGGTAAATATTTACCCTACATAGTGATATACATAACTTGCCAAATACTACGAATCACCTTATTTAAGGGCCAGCCTTTCATATTTTCCTTAGATGAGTGTTTGAGTCTTAAGGGATTCAGTTGCCCATATGTTATCCTGGTGCTATTTATGATTGCTATCGTCCACGTAAGAAAAATATTTTCCTGGGAAAATAAGTAAATTAAACAATCCTATGAAACCCTATTAATCTGGAAGAAGAACAGGGAGCACCTAAATAATTTTTTTCATTTTAGAAATAGCTTAATAAAAAATAAGCTTTATAATATTGTTTATGAACTCAGGCTTACACCCAGAGAAAGACAGCACTAAACACTTAGCATAACCTTTATTGCAAATTATGAATTGTAGAATCAAAGATCCATTTAGGTTGGGAAAGGTCCTTAAGAAGATCGAATCCCATCATTAACCCAAGTTAACTGCCAAGTTCACACGCACAACTGGTTGTAACTCCATTCACCACCCCTCTCTCGGGCCGGAACAGATTTTACCCAGCAAAGAATGAGCCTGTTCAGTTTCTCCAACACTGAGCAGCCAGTTTGTCCAGCAGAATTCTCTAGAAAATTATGTCAAAAGCTTTACTAAAGTCCAGGTACACAACAACCATAGCCTTTCCTCCAGCTATGTAGTTCAGCTTAAGTCCCTTCTTGATTTTTGTAAAGTTTAGGCTCCAGTTTAAAATCAATTTTGATGGATTTTGATCAGAGTAAGGATGATCAGGTGACCATTAATACTGATTAGGATATCCTGGTATGGTAAAAATACTTTTTTTTTTTTT
>VWYO01026411.1:392789-408628 GCA_013400275.1 Rhadina sibilatrix | reverse complement strand
TTTTTTTTTTTTTTTTTTTTTTTTTTTTTGTGGTTACCTCATTTGCCTTTCTACAACTAAGTTAATCCTTAGAGCTTGTATTGTCTCCAGTGTATCATCCCCAGTGTCTCTTTAGTTGTGGCTCTATATTCCCCTGTTCCCATATCTCTTCAGACAGCTTCAAAGCAAGCTTGTACTTTTAATCAAATCCCCTTATGTGTATTTTCCATCTGTTTGTTTGTTACTTGCATCCTCTGTGGCTTCACTGTCCCTGAAACAACTGCTTCTTTGACCATTTTTATGTTTTGTAGGGGGATGGGGGTGAGCTTGTATAGAAATCAAATAGCCAAGGACAGGCAATGGGATCTCAGCAGAGGGACTGGAACTTGGGCAAGTCCCCAACACCTCTCTGATGTGCACAGATTTCATCACACTTGTGCCCTCAACCTGTTCTGCTGCTAAAAAGCAGCCTGGCACTTGACATTACATGATGTATTTACTGAGTTTCCATTTATGTTCTGAAAAAAACCCAAAACACTTGTAAAGTGTTGGAATTACAGACTAAGAGAAAATCTCTGCCCAGCAAATTACACAGATGCTGTGAAACCATGTGCTGTAGAAAAGAAGTTTCTCTCTATTCATGGTTATTAACAGCAAGTTACACAGCAGACAGGAGTATATAGCATTATTCATTTTTTCAGGCGCAATTAAGGTATTCTCTCTGGGTTCCCTGCTGAGTATTTATTTGCAGTATTATCTTCAGCAAATCATTCAGGGCCCATGTTCAAGAAACATTTTGATATATTTACTTTAGTGGTTTAACACAGCCAGCAACTCAGCCCCATTCAGCTTCTCGCTCACCCTCCTCCATGTGGGATGTGGGAGAGAAGTAGGAAGGGTAAAAGTGAGAAAAGTCATGGATTAAGAGAGAAAGTTTAGTAGGAGAAGTGAAAGCCATGCATGCAAATTCATTCACCTCTTCCCATGGTCAGGCAAGTCTTCAGGCATGCCCAGGAAAGCAGGGTTACATCCCATGTAGTGGTGACCTGTGAAGATAAACCCATCACTACGAATGTCTCCCATTCCCTCCTTCATTCCCCAGTTGTACATGCTGAGCATGACACCAGATGGTCTGAGCATGACACCACATGCTCTAGGATATCCTTTGGGTCATTTGGGGTCAGCTGTCCCAGCTCTGTCCCCTCCAAACTCCTTGTGCACCCCCAGCCCCCTCACTGGTGGGCTGGGGTGAGGAGCAGCAAAGGCCTTGGCTCTGTGTGAGCACTGCTCAGCAGTAGTGAAAGCATCCCTGTGTTACCAACAGTGTTCCCAGCACAAATGCAAAATAGCTCCACATCAGCTACTATGAAAAAAATTAACTCTATCCTAGTGAAAACCAGCACACTTACCAAGGAAGTAATCATGTATTTCTGGATTTTGCTGAAGTCATAATCCTTATGAAGTTGAAAAATAATATAACACCTTTTGAAAATTTTTTCAGCATAAGACACTGGAGCTGTTCTGGATATATGTATTATTAACAGTGGTCAGAATTTCAAACCTGTTGGCTGCCTTCAATTTATCAGCAAAAATCAGAGGGTTATATTATATAATGGTGTCATACGAGTGCTCAAGTTTGCATATAGACTCTTAAACATGTTTTATTTTTTTGTCTTTTAATCTCTCCCTTCTCCAAATCCTTTTTGTTAGCAATGTAAACAATAGGACATTCCTTTTAAAAATAACTTATTACTCTGATGAAAAATATGCATGAAAGTGTTATATATCTCCCTTAGAACTTAAGAATGGAACTTTTTGCCTTTATTTTAAATTCTTGTGGTCAGAGTCAAAGCCAAGTGTTGCAGGGCATATGGTGTCTGCAGTTTTTGGGAAATCACTGTTGCAGATATCAAGGTTTAACAGGCAACAAAGTAACAGGTAGTCACTTGCTCACAGAGAATTGGGAAAAAAGAAAAACTCATGGTTTGAGAAAAGAAGAGTTTAATAATTGAAACAAAGTAATAGTAGTAGTAGCAGTGTAGTAGTACTAACAGTAATAATAAGTTACAATAGGATCATAATTAATGATAAGTAGTAAAAATAACAATAATAATGATGAAAAGGAGAGAGATTGCTAAGGCCCAAGAGAAACAAGTGATGCACCATACCATGCTTATCATCCACTGACTGATTCATCCCCCACCAGTGAAAAGTGGCTCCTGGCCAACTTTCCCCAGTTTGCATACTGGGCATTCTATGGTATGGAATATCCTTTTAGCCAATTTGGGTCAACCATCCTGGCCACTTTCCTTCTGGTTTCTTGTGCACCTGCTCGCTGGCAGAGCATGGGACGCAAAATTCCCCGACTTAGAGTAAGCACTACTCATCAACAACTGAAATATCAGTGGATTGCCATCATTATTCTCATACTAAATTCAAACTCCACAACATTATCATCTCAGAAGAAATTTAACTCTATCCCAGCCAAAACCAGGACACCAAGGGAGAAAATATTATCTCTTCAGATGGAACACTTCCATCCTTTAATAATTTTCCTTCATGATTTGACCACTGGAATTCAATGCTTAATGATGAACAAATCCCATTTCATTATATTAATATATCTCTGCATATGGTTTTGATAAGAGAACTTGTGTGATCTGTTTTCTTCTGTCAGCAACCCACTATTGCTTTAAGAGGAGGAAGATAGAAATGTTTGAGCGTTAATGACCTGCTGTACCCCCCGACGCGCTGCGCAGCAGAGCAGCTGAAGGCAATCATCTGCTGCACCCCTCTGCTGATATTTGAATAGCTCCTGGGAACCCACTTCAATGTCGTTTGCAGGTTTGCCAAGCAGACCTTTATTGATCAGAATGTCAATTACGGTTATCTCATACGCCTGCATTAAGTACCCTGTCCAAGAAAGTGTGGCAGAATGAAGGCTATCAAGGCTGATATTAGCCTGTCAGCCCATGAATTTGTAGCTCCTTGAGAGCACAAAGAGAATAATTTCAAAGATAAAAATGCACCAAAGATTTTGCACACAGCAGCTATATGTCATGTTCTGATGTCCAGGCTCATTCCAATATTTTTCTTTCAAGAATAACAGAAGTTCTCAGGCCTCATTAATGAAATCTATAGCTCATGCGCAAATAAAAAAAGTTAACTTGCAGAATGGGAGGTAGATCTGTATGATTTAAAAGCTCATGCAGGTGAAATCTGACACTGAATTTTAAAGAACAAAGTTACATTCTGGTGTAAAATCTCAAATTCCAAACCAGTTTCCTTTAAAGAGATGCTGTCAGTTTGCAGTTATATTTCTAAATATAAATACTTCTAATCTGTTTAATAATAGAGTACTTTTCAGGATCTTTTCTTCATAAATGAATAAAGGAAAAATAAATCTAAAAATGAGTTTAGCAAGTTCATGTCATGCATCTGATTGATTTTTTGTTAATTTTGACTTATCTTTCCCTTGCCTAGCTCAAACTCGTTAAATAATCACAAGCAACCTACCAACCACACCTGCTCTGAATAGTTTGCATGGGACAAGCCTTCCTGACACAACACTTCAGAGCTTTCAGTGACTTACAAAAATAATCATTTGTTTGTCAGATTAAATATTCATTAAATCAGACATTAACTATATTTTAAAAGATTTTGTATGAGCTTATGCATTTGGATGTAATGGCACCTCTTCAATAGTCAATGTCCTTCTCTCACAATACATCCAGAATAAGGTTTCAAAACCCTTTGCACAGAATTGATATTGAAAAAATAACCTTTTATCTTGGAAGGCAGCAACAGTTCTTTCAAGTATTTTAGTGCACCTTTTCTGTTGTATGTATTCTGTACAGTGCCCAAAGCAGAGAAAACCTTCGCATCAAGGTTTCCGCAATGAAGATGCTACAGAGGAGTGGGAGAGAGAATATTAATTTGTGGGTTTAGTCTTATTGCATATATTTTAGCTACTGTAGAGAGAGTGGATGTCTGACTCAAGCACACTCTTCTCTGAGGGAGAAGAAAGGGCTACCTTTAGACCTTTTCAGTTTCTAAGAAATTTCCATTTTTCTAAGAAAAGCTTCATTTCAGTAAAGTGCAGTAGACTTTGAGAAACGCCCCCCCCAAAAAAAAAAAAACAAAACAAAACAAAACAAAAAAAACAGCAAACAAAAAACCTCAAAAAACTGTGGTGTTGATTGAATAGGATGTATAAGAAATTCTGCTTGAAGTGGCTTATAATGTCTGTTGCATTAAACCATTCAAAAAACATTTTATAGTGTCATTGATAAAAAGAAAAGCCCAACAGTCCTTTTGTAGAAGCAAGAATGAGGTGACATAAAGAGTACAACTTGTACAACCACAAAATTGCCTTTGTCTCCTTGCTCGTTCTGTCCTCCTGAGTTTAAAAGCCTAGAATATGTTCAAGGAAAGGTTTCTCCCGTTTTGTAAGGAAGGGGTAAGGACTTAGAAGAGTAAGATTATTTATGGGGAAGGGAAAAGAGGAACCAAGCCCCAACAGAACAAAGCAAAACAAAACCAAAAAACTCCCATATTAAACTTCTAATTATTTTATGAAAAAGAGGAGGAGCATGATATCACATGTCCAGAGCTATATCCCTGGCCATACTGTGTTTCTAGGCTTTTATGTTATATATACCGTTCAAAACAACATTATCAGCATTTTTTCTTTAAAGCAGAAATAACATGGTAAGATAAACATCCTTAGGGGATCCCAAGGGATCATTCACAGAGAGATTGCATAGTCATAATAATAAATCAGCCCATTTCCACACTTGTACTCTTCTCTGTTTCCTTTCTGGGGGGCAACTTGTGCTGTATGGGGACATACATCAGGATATAGATAATGGTCATCTAGAAGAGGCATTTTCAAGGTGACTTGTGATTCTCGTAGACAAGTTCCAGATCCTGCTCAGTTTTATCACAGCACTTACAAAAGGTCAGTACCATTATTGGAAGTAATGCTTCACTTATGATTTCATGCACCATCTCCTCAAAACTGCTCCATATTCCTTCTTTTAAGGGATCTGTTAAGGCAGACTTAGTAATAGTCGCATAGTGATTTCTAGGTCACCTTGAACTACCCACTTTAAAACTTCCTAAACCAGGAGAAACCTTAAAAATGCCTCTGTATTTTAGAGGGCTAATGTGGATGAATAAATCAAAGGCCTTCCGTGAATGTTTAATAGGCATGTGTCACTATAAGTGTCACGGCTTTTTAGGAAATGGGTGGATGCTTTTGATTTACAACTTTTAAATTAGCAAAAACCTTTTCAAAGGATGCTTTTTAAAATGAAGAGGCTTTATTTACTTTCTTTTGTTTTTTTCTGTACAGTTACTGTCTTGTAAGTGCATTAGGAAGATAGATCAGGGGTTGGTACTTGACAGTCCTTAAAGTCCCTTCCAATCCAAACCATTCTGTTCTATGATTCACTAATGTTTGTTGGACTGAGGTACCATGGTGATGAGCACCAGAGAAGCACCACTGAAATAATTAATAGTTTCATACACTGTCCAGGCTTTGAATAATGGCATTAATTAGAGTAGAGAAAGTTTACTGTATTGAAACTGAACAGTTGGGATTTTTTACAAATTACAAATCACATGGTGGATGGGAGCAGGAAAGGGGAAGTAGAAAATGTCCTGTTCTGGAAAAAATTTCTGCACTGTTGGAGAAGCCTTGGAATATCTATATGTCTGGTTTTCTTTGTTCTCTATTTATACATGTGTCGAGAAAGGATTAATTATTCCAATCTTTACTGTCATCATAAATCTCCACACAAACCCACCTAATTATATAACATTTTTTATATAGATTAGATAGCATTTTCCTGCATGCACATGTGTTCCTTGTTATCCTCTCCAAAGTTCTCCAATGTTTGTACAGAAGTCAAGGGAATAGAGAATGAAAGGAAAAATTTTTAAAACAGAACACATCTGGATCTGCCCCAATGAAGTGGAAACATTTGAGTTGTCACCTCCAGATACACCAGGTCATGGATAAATTTGCGTAATCATCATCCAGATAAAGATGCATGCCAGAAGAATATTTTCTACTAGCACACACATAATCACACAGATAACAAAGCATATTGGATATGTGTGCTTACTTATGTGCATGAGAATGTAGTTTTACACACATACATTATATATAATGACTTTCATGTGTGTGAATTTTCATGCACTCATTCATCAAATAAAAACTGAATTTCTGTAGTTTTGTTTTGGGGTTTTTTTTTGCAAATGAAATATAAAAATCAATTATATCCAGTGAAAAGAATTATCCACAGCTTCTAACAAAAATATTTACCTATAACTAGGCATTTTTTCACAAAAATATTTCACAAATGAGCTTAATTCAGATTTTCTCATTTTCCCCAGACATGCACTCCTCATCTACAAACATGTTGTTCAAGTCCACTGTTGGACTTGAACAAGTTCAAGTTGTTCAAGTCCATAAAGGGGTTATATAAGTGTGGGCAAATGAATGAAAGGTTCCTCTCTAAATCTGAAACCATACTTGGGACACAAAAAAATCACCAGTAAGTGACATCTAGTTTAGATATGTGACAAATACTGTTTTCAATTTAGAGTTAATTTTCGGCTTAGTAGCTCGTACACTGCTGTGTCCCCAAAACACTTATTGTTTCTATTTCATATTTACATCTCTCAGAGTCTGTAATCAAACAATACACTATGCTGGACAAGCCTGTATGAAAAGAGATTATAGGAAAGCATAAACAAGAGTCATTTGTGTTTTATGAAATGACTAGTGGAAACCTGCCCCTGAGGGCCTGGTTTTTAAGACCTGTGTCTTATTCCCAACCTTATTAGTTATTCTATAAGAGAATGGAACTCCTTTCTGCCAGCCTTGCCTCACCTGCATTAGGAACCCTGGGAGGTTTCCACAGTGCAAAGTGCATAGACTATAAGTGATCTGGAGAACAGCCTTTTTCGTCATCTGTAGCTGAACTGCCAAAATCCCTAATCTGTTCTGAAAACCTGTCATGCTGTCTGACCTAAAAAGTTCAGTTTCTCATTAATAACCTTCAGAGCTGCCCAATCTTCTCTGCAATATGTGTGTTAATGATGGATGAAACACCCAAAGAAGCACCTACAGCATCAGAGAAGGAAATAAACAGGCTGGCATTGCCCTTACAGCATTTGATTGATTTGGAGCATGAGCAGGAGCTGAGTAAAGGGTCTGCAGAGGTTTAACTAGAGATGCCAAGGCAGTTGGTACTGAGAAAAGGTCAGAGGAGTTAGACACAGGTGGATTGTTCACAGATGTCTGATGGTGTCAGTTTTATTTAAAATAAATAAATATTTGATTTTCAAGGGATGGATCAGTCAGATTCCAGCAAGAGAACAGATTGCTAGGATTTTATTTTACTGATGGTTGTGGTTCTCTTGGAAGCCCTCTACATGGACATTCATTGTACTAAGAGCAAACAGAGACTAAACCTACATTTTTCCATAATCTGATAAGAAAAGAATTGCAGAACTTGAAAGGACAACACTCATGCTGTGGTATCTCTGCTTTTTTGTCGTGTCTTCATTTAAGTTCTGCCAGGGAGCAGGATGTCTGTTCTTGTGCTTTTTGTGACTTACATTTGGTAGGAATGGATGCATATTTTACTCACCTGCAGGTTACTATGACATTAATTATACAAAATCTGTATGTTTACACAAATGAATTTTTTCATAATTTCTCCATTTATACTCACCATTGCTTACGTTTTGTTTTGGGGACAGCTGCACCAAAACAAACAAACAAAAAACAAACAAACAAAAAACCAAAACAACAACAACAACAAAAAAAAAACCTAAAAAACAAACCACCTGCTCAAATATTTTCCTGCTGTTTTAAAGGAAAAGCAAACTTCCATTTTCCTGGGATTTTTATAAAACCTACAACTGTATAGAAAACAAATGTTCAAACCTGAAATATTTTCATTGAAGGAAAAATATTTCTGTTTAAAACAATTGCCTGGCTTTCTCAGGAAACTAAAGCTCTGCTACCACAAATCAGTCTTTCTTTAGGCTACTGTGAAATAAATGTGTGAGAATTTTCCAGTTTGGAGAGAGAAGATTTCAAGCCAAGGTTACATGGAAAATAAGTTTTGACATCTGACATCCTGGAATCAGGCACATAACACTTAAGGAACCACATCTTATGTTCTCTCAGAAGGAACACCCTAGGAAGTAGAAATCTGCTCCACAGTGTAGATCTTCTCTGTGTTTCAAGGATTTTGCAGAGTTAAGGTTTTATTTTTCTCTGGTGAAACCGACACTGGTCTTACTAGGCAATCTAGTGATTTTCTGTGCCGACAGCTCAGAAGTTCTAGTTCCTGTCATATAGTTGGTTTATTATCTTCATCAGCTAGTGTGTTTCTTGAAAACATTTATCTTTGTGAAAGGTGCTTAAGAAAATAATAAATGAGTGCGTTACCACAGAGATCTTTACAAATTAATTGAGAAGCAGTCCTGGTATTTCAGTTAAGAAACAAGTATTAGTGTTTTCCCAACAAAACACAAACATCAGCAACAAAACCTCAGACATCCTTATTTACCTGAAAATTTACTAGAGTTTCTTATTTCTTGTCTGGAATGTATTTTCTTTGGACAAAATTGCTTTTAAGATATGGATACTGTTAACACTTTGACATTCTCTCTAGTCTCACATTTAGCTCTGTTCAGAGTTACTCAAAGTACTCCAGATACTTTTACAAATAGTTATTGAGCTTTTAAATTGTAGGACTATGGAGCAAGTTGTCCCAGACTATCCTTCATCACCTTCATTTCTCATATCCTATTGATGAGGAAGTCAGGTACAGAGGAAGTTCTAAACATCAGGAATTTATGTATCTTTCTTCTGAAATGAGATAAAGAATAGACAGACTAAAATAAGGTGCCATTTAACTTGCCAGAAACTTTAGAATAGCCTAGCAGCCAAGAACATGCTTAACTAGTGGCCTGTGGTAATACTTATATTTTCTGTTCTTTTTCTAACTTAGCAACACTGGTATCAGCCTGAAAGTATTGGTAGTAGTGCAGGATCTTCCAGAAGACTTTCAGTGATAGTAAATGAACTGCAGTCATAGGGCACTTGACTCAAAAATTTTCATGTGGACTATGTTGCTTCCATTTGTAAAAGTAATTAGGATTTGATGTGGTATTGTGTGTTGCCAGAGGTTTACATTTTCAAATGAATGAGATAGCCCCAAGAGCTCCATCCTTTCTTTATAGGTGTAATTCAAGGCTGATATTTCAACAGCAAGAACAACTATTTGGACATCCCTTATTGAATGTACTCAGAATCCCAAAGGTCTATAATGATCTCTATGCAAACAATTTTTTGTCTGCAAAGAACTGAGCAGACTGAGGTAGTTTAATAACTCAGGACTCATAAACAAAACTTGCCCTAGAAAAATGATTATCAGAAGCTTGCCCTCATAGGTGAGTTTTGGAGCCCCGAGACATTTATGTCCCAATGATAACAATTTCTGTGACATCTCTATCACATGTAGTTACAATGTACAGGCATGTAGTTATCTTGTTGATGTTCAAGATACTTAGCATAAGGAAATGTTCTTGGAAACACAAAGCAATACAGTTAAGTGGTAAACTCAAAAGAAGGCACTTAAATTATACACCAAAAAGGGCATCAGTAAGCACATGGTTAAAATATTCATTTACAGAAATGCTGAAATCCATTTTTTGATTTGCAAGATCATTTTCCTACTAATGTCCCAACAGACCTTTTCTGAAAACTAATACATGCCTTAAAAAAAATTTGCAAAAACAACATCCTGATTTCTGCAAATCAATCTGTTTCATTGAACCACATACTTTCAGTAAAAAAAAAAAAATTATCTGTTTTCAGTGCCCAAATTTTCTTGTGTTTGTAAGCTTCAGTGCTCTTTTAAGTCTCATTCATATAGATGCATCTGGTTTCTTTTTTCTTGCTTGTTTGATACACTTTACGTGCTTGAAGATATAAGTATTTCTCATTTGCTTTTTTGATGGTCTTCAGTATTTCAACCTTATGGTTGCCATCATCTTTAAGAATGTGCAAGCATCAGTACACACGAGCTAAAAAGCATTTCAGTACAACGAAAGATAAATTCAGTAAATAGATAACAAGAAATTTACAGTATATGTTTTGAATTCACAAATAAAAGTCAATAAAAAAGCATTACTCTATATTATTATAAAACTCAATGATTTTCAGGGTTGTCCACACAGGATAAAAAATATTTATTGTAGTGCAGCTATAAAAGCATTATTGAATAAGGGGATGTCAGTTCAAGAAAAGGTTTCAGGGAAACGAGGTGCTTTGTTTCAATGAAACAAATCCTTAAACTCATCATTAAAGCCTCCAGGTAGAAAAAAGTCTGTTATTCAACAGAAGACATTACATGGTTATATGAAATTTAGAATCTCTGTTTTTATTAGAAGTCAAAGGTAAGTGATTTAGAGGAAAATCCCCTGTCCTCCTCTCTTTCATCCTGCCTTTTTTTTTTTTTTTCCTTTGGATAAGTACTTTTTGCAAAAGACCTTATTCACAAAATGTGAAAGATAATGTATTGAAACACTGTAACTTTTAAATATTTCAGAGGAAGTTGTAATCAGAACTATACAGGACACATATTTCATTATGGAATTTCTATACATACAAATTTCTATGCACTGCTCAGTAGTCGAAAGAAAAATTCTCTTACATCACCTCTGTGTTGCAATTCCCTCTATTCCCTGTTACAGGGATTTTGAGTCTTAGCAGCTCTTCATGGAATCTGCTTTTTGCATCTCAAGCTGCAAATACAACTTTTATGTATCAAGATCCTCTGGAAGATCCCCCAGATCCCCCTTAAGTCATGAATAATCTGAAAAATCACCACAGAAATATTTCTTACAACCTAATCAACAAAGGAAGGAATCCAAAAAATTCATAGTACATTTTCTTATGCAAAAACAGAGAACGTGCTACTCACACATGTGTAGCAAAATTTCTTAGGGAACGTGGGCATGAGGTATTTTGAGATGAGATTTGAACTACCCCAAACTGGGCCTCAGTTTCAGGCCTGTCTAGAAGTAGACAGACCTGTGGCACAGTTAGAAATTCACTTTAAGGTGTGTTTAAGCATTAGATAGCATTGTTATAGTATGGTTGCGGTGACTTCCTTAAGGGTGAAATTGTTTACATTCTTTCTTACACTGAATGCCAATTAGAAAACACCTGTAAGTGTAAACTATCTGAAACTGTATTTAACCCCTCTCCTTGGGAGAATAAAGGGAAAACGCATGCTCTAACCATGTTGGTTGTACGTGTGTTGCTCTGGCCGGCTTCCCACTTTAATTAGGAGTTCCCTGGTTTCTCACATGGTTTATTGGTTTTAAAAAGAAAGGCTCAGGAAGTGATCCCTGAAAGTATTTGAGGCCAGGTCAAGTCTCCTGAGCAACCTTCTCTAGTGGAAGGTGTCACTGCCCACACCAGGGGCATTGGATTGAGATGGTCTAAAAGGTCCCTTCCAACCCAAACCATTCTACAATCCCCTAGGCTAAAGCCTGATTCTTCTAAGGGAGCAATTTGCACACAATGTGGTGTCTAGCACTACTTTAGGTGCACCAGCTACTGGTACTTCAACTAGTCTCCAGTCATGACTGCATTCATTTTCCTGTGGAATATTTTGGGTGCAAGCCATAATCTCTCAGTTTTCCTTCATTTCCTAATGCATTTCTTTACACAAACCTTTTCATCCTGTTTCCTTTAACTGTGACCATTAAGCTTGGCATTTCAGGTTGGCTGAACATCAATCAAGTGTCTTTCATGTTTTACATACCACTGTTTGATTTTTGAGGTAGTTTTTGTTTGGTTGGTTGGTTTTGGTTTGGTTTTTTTTTCTGTAGTTTTTTTATTTATTTATTTTTTTTTTGTACTATCCATCACTTAATCAGAAATACCTTTATATTGTCATCTAAATCAAGACTAGGAATATTAAATAGCAGTGGAACAAGAGTGCTATTATTGGGTGACCTTGTGTAATGAGTTCTTCTTGCACGAAATTAACAATTACATTTTGCAATCTGTTAGTGAAGCAGATTTAATCCCTCTATCACAGGACTTAAGCCATCCATCTTGCATAAAATTTAACTTTCAATCACAGTGCCGTATGATACTATGCTAATTTTTCATATAAATTCAACTATACTGTACCTACCATCACTGTATTTTTTTATTTTATTTTATTTTATTTTATTTTATTTTATTTTATTTTATTTTATTTTATTCCAAAGTTTTTTTAAAGCCTCTCTTCCAGAGAGCACCTAAGTGCTTCAGGTTTGCAGATATTTTTGAATAATATACATTAAGTATAACAATTCAATACATAATATTTGAATATTACTTCATCATAAATGGAACTCCTGGATGCAAATGAGCCATGCCATATAACTTAGAAAATGTTTTCGTAGTTGTTGTTTCAGGTCATCTAATCCAACCCTAGATTATTTTGCTAATTTACTGTGAATGAAGGCCTTTAGATAATATGTCACCATTTGTAGACCCTAATCTTATATGAATCTCTGGTATAGATTTCTCTAAAAAATAATAAAATTAAATAAATTTCCCTTAAAAGAGTAAATGACAAACAAGCATATTGTTTCCTTCCCTCCAAGGTTTCTTTTGCAGTTTCAGATAAATCTCTCCCTTTGTTAGTAGCATGGCAATTTAAATAAGTATATAAATTTATTTCACTCCTCCTTTCTGTCTCTCTTTCTCTTCCCTCTCTTTTCCTTTGAAGGTTCTATTAGTAATATCAACATCTTATCTATCTTTGTAACCTATCCATCAGGACCTGCTGTTGCTCCACTCAGACATTCTCAGCATTTCAATGATTTTGAATCCTAATCTCAGCTCAGGGTTTTTTTGTTGTTCTGCTCATGGTTTACTATATCAGCCAATACTAAAAACCTATTTGCTAGTGTTAAACCATTGTCCTTACACAGATGCCTTCAAAACTGCCTGCTAGTTATTTCTTCTCATTTGGGTATTGTGGTATTCACAGTAAGTGAGAGGAGAAACACCAAAGTTTCTTAATTCTTAATTCTTAATTAAGAATTTTCTTAAAGAATTCTTACTTCTTTAATTCTTAAATAAAAAGAACCAGCTACATTATCTCTATTTTGAGTTTGCAAAGGCTGAATTTTGAAAACTATCACTTATTGATTCTATACAGAATCATAGAATCACAAATGGTTTGGATCAGTAGGGATCTTAAAGGTCATCTCATTCCAAAACCCCTGCCAGGGCCAGGGGCACTTCCCACTAGACCAGGTTGCTCCAGCCTGGCCTTGAACACTTCCAGGAATGTGTCCTTCACACCTTCTCTGGGAAAACTGTTCCACTGCCTCATCACCTTCTCAGTAAAGAATTTATTGCTAATGTGTAACCTAAATCTACTCTCTTTCTGTTTGAAGACATTTCATTTCCCCTTGTCTCATCCCTTGATGCCCTTGATCACAGTCCCTCTCCAGCATTCTTGGATCTCCCTTAGGTACTAGAAGGGGCTCTAACATGACGCTGCAGCATTCTTGTCTCCAGGCTGAACATCTCCAAGTCTCTCAGCCTGTCTCCATGGCAGAGGAGCTCCAGCACCCTGAGCATCCCCATAGCCTCCTCTGGACTCACTCCAATAGATCCATAGAAGTGGAGTTTAAGTTCTCAAAATATAAAGTCTTTTACCTGTACAGAAATTATTTCCAGGCACACCAAAACTATCCAAAACTATTTGTGTAAATAGTTGCAGATTTCACAGAGTCATGCAACTCAGTTTTGAGGAACAAAAGGACCATATAGAGACTTGTGTAGATCTGCCTAGAAATACATGTTCAGAGCCTGTAAAGGTCACAGAGTCACAGTAATATTCAGGGCAAGAGATACTGGGCCAGTTCATCCACTCTTGCACCTCTGCAAGGGTCATTCCTTGTCATCAGAAAAGTCTTCATAGCCATGTGTCCTTGTAAAGTCACAGATGCTTCTCCATTATAATCGAAAAACCAGCAGGACTCTCCATTCTGAATCCTACATGAATCCAGTAAAAGAATTTGTAGAAAAGTTAACATCAGATTTATTTCAGAGGGGCAGTCTAGAAGCACATTTCTGAAATGCAGTCAAGGTAAATCCACTTCACAACATTATTGGATTAGACCTTCTTGAAGTTTAATTAAATTGGTTTTCCCTCTATTAACTGTTATAACCAGGAAATAGCAGATGAGAATGAAACTTCATCTCATTACAGTTTAAAAAGTTAAATCCCTTCTTGTGTCTCTAATGCTAAGAAATATTCATTATTTTATATTAATCATGCAATTGGATTTTAAGTTAGCAACTTCAGAATGCGTCCTTTTGTCCACGTCTCATCCATGGAGATAACCCACTTTTCAAGTGTTAAAACCATTACTGGCTTGGGTGATCAAATAAAAAGGGAAGAAGCTTGCTCTGCAAAGCAGGCAATCCCAAAGTGAGTGTGCCATACTAAGCTGAGTGAGAAAACAAAAAAAACACACTAAAAATATAGCAAGTGTAACAAACTTTGTAACCTTCTTCACCATCAAGTATTTTGAGCTATATTATGTATAGGCTACAAGGCTTCTCCTTTTTCTCCCTTTCAGAAAAAATACTTTTAAAGTTTCTTCAGTTTTAGAGCATGAGGTGGTCTAGTGAGTTTGACAGGACAATTCACAAGGAGATGGATCAGAATGTTGCAGAAATATTCATGTTTAGTTACACTAGTACACTGCAAGTGCACCTGTTTCAAATTGCAGAAATGCCTTTGAAAAACACACTTCTAAGGTGGAATATGAGCTTGATCAGAGGAACAGGGAGAAGTGTAGCTGTCTAGGTAAAATAGCAAAGGTGCATCTTAAGAACGGAAAATACCAGGCAAATATCCTTCTAACTGTCAACTCCAGAGACCTGAACACAGCACCCTGTGGATGCCTGCCTCTCTGAGGCATTATTAGGCCCCTGCAAGTCATGACTTTGGTAGAGCCCATGAAGCCTTCCTCCTACTGTGCCCAGGTGAAGAAGAAAGGATGTGGTAACAATGAGAATTTTCTACTTCACTGTCAAACTGAGAGTTTTGGTATCAATTTGAAAGTGAAACTTTTAGAACATTTAGAACTTTTAGATGATACTTCATCATCCCAGATTTCAAATTTCAGCTGCAAAGATGAAAATGTTCTCTTGGCTGTGTGCAGCTAGAGACTTCAACGAGGAATTTTTGGCCCATTTCACTATGAAGGTCTTGCAAAGGGAAGAGAGGCTGGATTGTGCATAGCTCCTCAGAGTTGTGAAAGTTGTGTTAACAACTTGTGAAAGGTGCCAGAATTCAAAACGGATATTGGGAATTGCCTCTGGTTCATAGTACCTCCTGATACATACTTCAGGTTCATTTTGAGGAGTGCTTCCTGGAACTGTCCAGAAACATGCTTAAAACCATTCTTACAATTTCACAGCATAAACAATTGAAATCTGGAGCCTGGGAATATTTCTTGATGCTTTTTAATTTATTGGTATAGATTTAGCTTCTGTCACTCTTATCACGAGCTCTCTGGGATAAAAACATCCTTGTCTTGATACTTCTCTATAGTGAAAATAAGAGATGGATCTTATGTTGATCACCAGGGTGCTTCCCACAATGTACATGGGTAATGATAATAATTACTATAATGGATTAAGAGATACAAAAAATACTTGTTCTACTGTGAAAAATAACTAGTGGAGATGTTCAAAAAATTAAAAAAAAATCCTTTGTATTTAAGACCTTTTTTTTTTT
>VWYO01026411.1:380936-392744 GCA_013400275.1 Rhadina sibilatrix | reverse complement strand
TTTTTTTTAACCAGTGTGATTCTTGTTTCTATGGTGGAGTAAAAAAGGTTCTGCCATACAGGTCTTGAGTCTGATCAAAATTAGTAACAGAAAGTCAAAATAATGTTGATTCCCCCAATACTTATAAAAGCATTTGTAAAGCAGAAGAGTGTGATATGAGGCAGCAATGTCATTGGTTTATGTCTGATTGGGAAATATCTCATTTGTTGATTAACAATCACCAGAAATATATTTTGTACTTTCAAGATTATGAAAAGGGCTACCCTTCAATTTACTGCTCATCTAACCATTTAGTAATGGTATGTGGAACAGATAATCACATAATTTACTAAGTAGGTTTTACTTGCCCTTGAATTTTGTTTGATGCCAGTAACATCATGCTTTGACACCAGTAAGGTCATGCCAATTCATGCAAGCTCATTTGGCTCCTAATGCATTCAGTTGTAACAAAGACTTCTTATGCTAAGGAAACCAAAGCAGAGTTTGCAGCTACCATAGTTTACCACAGTTTTATAGTTATTCACTTATCTCTGCATGTATGAGGTGCAGCCTTTATGACAAAGATCAAGGGTACTTTTCTTATTTAATGGTACTTCTTAAATATTTAAAGACTGCATATTTTTCTTGTTTTGTTTTTTTCTCTGATATCCATATGCATTTTTGTTAAATTTCTTTACTTAATTTAAAGTGTCTGCTACCCTGTCAGAGAAGAAAGCTTTCCCTCCAAATTACAGATTGGTTCATTGGCAAAAGATGTGTGATGTTAGACAAGTAATCCCATTTTCTTTCTTTTCCATTCTGTAAAAGGAAGAAGAGAGTTTTATTTTATTCAACAGAAGTATAAGAAAGACTGATTCTATGGATTGGTCTGGAAATCCATATTATCTGAAGGTTTACACATAAACCTGTGAGAAGTACTTGGTGTTCACACTTTCTGTAAGATGGATTCACTATTTTTGAAAACTTATGGAAATTAGAAAACAGCATGGATATTTAAAAATAAAAGAGCTTTCAGTACACCACGTATATGCAGCATTTCATTACTATTTACTAATATTTTTAATGGGCTTTTCCAAAGTAGACTTTACCAAAAATATTAGAAAACATTTCTGAAAAATCTGACAGAATTTTCTAATTATTTTATTACACTTCATACTGACTTTCATGAAAGAGCAAGGCTACCAGGCTTTGCAAAAAGTAATTTTTTTTATTGAATTCTCTTCTCTGCGTTTTGACATTATTGAAAGGAGAAGAACAAATAAATGAAATAGGGGTCCACAAGTTGGATTTCAGCAAGCTGAGGATGTATATCAGTGTCATTACTAAGATTCTCACTCAACCACATGTACATCAGCTGATGTAGTTTGGTGATAGCCACTGGATAGTCCCCACTGTAGGACCACTTGCTCCATTAGAAAAATTAACCCGACAGCTCATTCCTGTGTTCTGTTGCATTGTGTGTGCCTGCAGTGGGAATGTCTAATGGCTCATGTTGAGAGTCATGGCTCTCCAAGCCACCAAGCCAAAGACTTAAACACACCAGCTGTACCTCACAAGCCAGTGCAGAACACCAATCAGATAGGGACAATTCTTCTTTCTCTGTAGATACTGCCACTGAACTGTACCCACTTCCCATGTCACCCAATTAAGCTAATACTACTTGTCACAGGACATCAAAAAAAAACCTAAACTGCCCAAAAAACCCAACCTTAAACTCTTCCATATTTTTGTATCAGCTTGGCCACATAGTCAAAATATATCCAGACTCCTATGCATATTTTAGTTTCCTTTAATTACCATAGGCTCCAAAATTTCAATCCCTAATGCTACAATCACAACTTTCAGTGTGACAATGTTTTGCAAATGCTTTATCCTACAGCTTGAAATAATCACATCCATGACACAGATCCTGCTAAAAAAATCTGAAAATTAGCATTTCTGGAAGAGATGATACCTAGCAGGGAGGGACATAGCAAAGTTTTAATGTGTGCTGCATCTACAAATATAATTATTCATCTCATTCTGTTTAGTATCAAAGCTATGATTATTTGGTCTCAAGCTTCCCTTTACAAGTTATTTTTCATGCTCTTTTGAGAGTTAGAACGAGATAGATCTGATCTCCTAAGAGATCAGAAACCAGTTTTGTAGAAAATTGTCTCTCATTGGCCACCGGCTTCTACAATCATTGTAGATTGGCCATAGCATTCTTTTGTCTACTTTATTGTAGGGTTTTGTGCATATAATTTCCTCACAGAATGAAGTCACCCACTTAGAATTTTCTCACACATTTTGGTGTTGTTGCTGTTTACAGAAAACATGATTAATCTACTAACTTTTTTTTTTTTTGTATCTTCTTTGGATGAGATGTTGACTGGGAAATGGTTTACAGTTCAGAATCACATATTCAGGAAAGACCAGGCAAGAGGCAAAATATCTGCCAGTAATATGGACAGACAATGATCATCTACTTGCACTTGGGGGACTCAGCTCTTTCTCCAAACACTGCTTGGCTGGGATTTCTCTGTGTCCTGGTGCATTTTAAGAATCAGTTCTCGAGACATGGATTCATCCACTCTACCTGTCTCAGTCCAATTATAGATAAAGAGATGGATATTTGGGTTTCTCTCCATGGGCAACGTTGTTTTATGGTAACTAAATATTAAACAGAATACTTGCCTAGGACTATGTATTAATTTTATTATAATTTTCCTAAATTACATTATTTTAAGCTTTATAAAAAATCTGAAATTTTGCTTTAAATGAGTCAATTAAAACCAGTCTTTTTTCTTTTTTCTTTTTTCTTTTTTCTTTTTTCTTTTTTCTTTTTTCTTTTTTCTTTTTTCTTTTTTTTTTTCTTTTTTTTTNTTTCTTTTTTCTTTTTTCTTTTTTCTTTTTTCTTTTTTCTTTTTTCTTTTTTCTTTTTTCTTTTTTTCTTTTTTCCTTTTTTTTTTCTTTTTTCATCTTTTTCTTTTTTCCTTTTTTTTCCTTTTCTTCCTTTTCTCTTAAGCAAGGACTTAAATGCATACCTGATACTTATGACATGGGAGTCCACATCACTGGAATCAAGATTATTTCTGTATGTCTGCTGCCAGCCCTGAATGGTTTGGATTTTACTCCAAGCCCAAACTAACTGGCTACAGAGATCATTGTTTGAAACTATTTCTCACTCAGTTGTGCTTACAAACAGCTTCACAGAAGCATTTTTCTTCCTTATTAACAGAGCTCAAAGTTAATATTCTGCTTAATCCTTTGTCTTGAATTAATTATTTTGCTAAATTGGAATATCAGTAGAAAAAAAAATTTGAAATACAAATGAAGAAATGCCAAGTGCACCAGCAAAAAAAAAATTTGTAAATTTAAAATGACACAAGTAGCTTAAAGTACTTTTGTCTGTTAATCAGCCAGCTGAGATATACAGAAATAATATTGACTGTAGAGCCCCATAATTACTCTTTCAAGCTTCTGTTACACTTTGAAGTTCAGTTTATTTGTTTTTAAATTACTTTCTTTCAGCTATCTCCTATTTTTGGAGTGTGATAATGATAATATTGGCTGACATCACAACTTGTTCAAGATAAGAATTATCTGCTGTTGCAGAAAGTGAGTTTATCTGTAGCAGAATATTTCCTCAGCCAAAGATTATAACCCATTTCAAAGTTCAGTTGAATGTAAAATGTTTAATACTACTGTTGATTCTTGGTTTGAGTGTGAATATTTCTGTCCTAACAAGATGTACATGAAAGACAGTTTCTTCTCTAAAGAATGAGAGATTTTTTCTTCAAATCAATGAAAGAAATAAAAAATGAGAAGAAAAACCAATGATACAGAGAAAGTCATTTGACCAGAGTGCCACACGAGATTAATTAGAATTAATGCATGGTGACATAAACACTCCCTAAACCATTTCATCATTACTCTGCTGAGCCCTACAATGATAGAATCACTAATGTGTTGTGTGCAAAGTCTACAAACCCCCACAGTAATGGCAGCAAGAAGTGTTTTCAGAAGTGGTCAGAGATTATTTAGTCTCTCTATACTGACATTCCAAATTAAGTGAAATTAGTGTCCTAATGCAAAATTGCAGTTTTATTGCAGCAGTCATTCTTAGTTTGGGCTGTACCAGAGGTGAATCCATACATGTTTTAAAAATGTATTTTCTTTTAGAGTGTTTATTTTTGTCTCGAGCTAAGAGATGGTTATAGAAGCAAGCCAGATAATTTTAAACATGGGAACATTTAGACATTAAACATTTTCAGAGCATGTTTTTCTCTAAAATTTCTTCAGTTATGATTTATAAATCTTCAGAATAAATCTGCAGGACTGTGTTTTATTTTACAGACTTATATTTTAAAGATCATATTTAGTTTAAATAATTTCTAAAACATTTGACTCATTCCAAAGTGAATTTAAAAATCCACAGACTCATCTGGCACTTCTTTGCCTTCTCAAAGGTAGACAAATTCAATGAGAGATCTACAAATCAAGTTAAAAATCCCAAATAGAAAGATTTCAGCTACCCCATCTTATTTAGCTTTTGAGATATATCTGGTTTAGGCTATAAATATGCCCTTAAATCCTGTCATGATAATCATGTTTAAAAATCCTCCTGTCATCCTTAAATCTGTTATGATTTATAAGTCTTTTTGAAGTTTTATGTCTCTGATTTTCACCCAAAGGGAAGATCTAGTAAAGAGTTCTGAGTTCATTCTGAGTTCAACCAGATGGCACATTTCACGTGACTACATCAGCTGTGGTAAATTCTCACAGTGAGCTTCAAAACAGCCCAAGTATCTCATAAAGTGCCTCACCACATGGCCCAAAATTGAATGTCCATGCTTCAATGTTTTTGTTAGGAGCAGCACAGAAAAAGAAAAAATACAGTATTTTTCAATAGATTCAGAACAATAAATATATTTCTGTTGCTCTTGAATTTCATCCCATTAAACTGCAAGAATGGATAAGGAGTTAAATCAGGATTTTCCTCTGAGAGTTAGAGTGAAATTTAGTCACAAAATTAAAAAAAAAAATTAAGTTAAGTATTTAAGTAAGAATCATCACAGGGAATTTATTTGCTATTCAAGCCAAGGTGTGTCTGTATTCTAACCAATGTAAACTGCTTGAAGACAGTACAAAGAAAAAGAGCATGCTACCTGCAGTGAGGAGCAGATCAGAAGGTCTAGTTGGTCTTAGAAAACTTAGGAACTACGTGATGCCTTTTGAAGCCCTATTTAATCTGTTTGCACAATCTTTATGTCTGGGTATAGTTTTGTCTATTTTTATAAATTATTATCTATATTTATGCATCTGCCAGTGTCTGAAAGTTCTGTTCTGTATTACAATAAAATTCCCTGGTTGCTTGTGCCATACTAAACTCATTTGTGCAACAGATATTGCAGATGCTTCATGTCTCTTTGTAAATTCAGATAAAGCTGAAGGGGACTGTGTCAATCCCAAGTACTAAATGGCTTTCAGTTGTAAGCAGTGAACAGTCAAAAGGGACTAAACTGACCACAGTTCTCCAGACTGAATGAGCCCATGGAGTATATGCATGATAGAGTATCATGAAATCATAATGAATAGAGAAATGTGGGTATAAAATAGTAAATCTAGGTGATTTTACTCAGTAGTCAAGTTAAAGAAAAACTGATAGCCCATTACAATATATATAACATAGCTGTGAAACTCAGTACCATAGAAACCTATCAGTATTTAGTGTTGAAAACAAGTTTAAGCAATTAAATTCATTAAAAAAGGAATCTCTCCAGATCTAACAAACAAAAGATAACACTAGCTCAAAAACTCTGCAAGTTATAGGTTATTTCAAAGCACTGGGGAAGTATACTGTGGATATCTTAGGCTCTTTTGCAGAGACTTATCATTCAACACAGCAAAACAGAATTCGCAAATATACAAACTTCTGCTCTTGTCTTGAAAGGACATTTCTCACTTCCCTCGCATTATTCTTCTAGTCTTGGAGCTCTGCATGACTGTATGAGTTCAACAACTTTTAACCAAATAAGTAGTTCTATTTATTTTTTTATATATTTAATAACTTAGGGATTCTCCCAAGGGAAGTATTCATTGCTCAGTATTCAGAGCCTAATAAATAGTGAACAAACCTGTGTAGGGTAGCAATAAGTACTTCACATGATACTTTAACCATTTCTAAAGTTTTGAGGATTTTGAAATTTCATTCCCTCTTCTCTTATGTCAAAGAGATAAATACTCAGGCTAAATGGGCAGTACTAACACAGCATTCTTCTGACAGAGGGCACAAAGTAGATCCAGTTATCGTTGTCAAGCATCATCAGGGCTGGAAGTTTGCGTTCAGAAATTCTAGTCTTACATGTTTGAGAACTGTGGAAGCATTGAGTTGATTATCTCAGCTGAAGGCTTTGTGAGGTTCACAACTGAACCTAGAATAGAATTTTCAAATCCAAATTTGCTTCTTTTTCTCATAGAACAAGGAATATGCATTGCTCCAGAACCAATTTTTGCCCATTTTTGTGTTTCTGCTATAGGATGCATTTTTCAGTCCATTGGCTTTTCATATCTCTTTTTTTTTTTTTCAATTCTACATGCAATAAAGATGATTTTTGCTTTAAAAGAGGACAGTGTGAAGATAATTGTAACAGTTTAACACAGCTGAAACAGCCTTGTTCTCTGACCTGCTCAAACTGACACTTCTGCAGGCTCTGGTACTATCAGTAGACATCTCTACATCACTCTATCTGGCAGTTTTCATTTTACAGCATACATGTAAAGTAGTTAAAACCTAAAAGAAACCCACCATTGCAAGTAAAATGGGAAAATTAGAATAAAGAAAATTTTCTACAGAAGCGTTTACCAGAGAAAATAAGATTTCTCCTGGGCCAAAGTCAGTTAACAACTTCAAGTTAAACAAGAATTCAGAGGTACTTTAAATGACTTGCTCTGCATATAGGAGATGGGATTGCAACTTCTGCAACTGTTTATTTGGCTGTGACTGCAGTTTTCAGCTCAGAGACACTAATTTTCTAATAACAAATCTTTTAAAATATGTTTTCTTTGATTTTTCTAGACTAACTAGTCCATTTCCAACCCAGGAAATTTTCTCAAGGCAATCCTAATGAGGCTGCTGCTGAAGCAGAGACAATCTCTTCTTTAGGAGATCTTTTGGTTAAAAGAATCCTCTGCTCTGTTGAGTGTCTGATTACACACAGATTAGATAAAGCCAATTAAGCACTTATTACTTAGCAAAATGAATTTCTAACCAGTTATTTACATGGTAGTTATTAGAGGAAGTCTAAGGGTGACTTCAGTAAGCAATCTATGGATACTTTTTTATCAAATCAAAAATGATGTATCCAAAATTATATAAAATAGGGGGGAAAGGAAAAAATCACTATAACTCTGCTAACTACATTTATATTTATTGTCTGATTTATTAAATTTAGCCTCGAGGGAAACTTCAAAGAATCATTATTTATTTATTTATTTCCATCTGTTGTATGTATACATCCCTTCTTTCTCCAATATTTTGCAACTAAATGTGGCCAATACCTAAGAGAGCAGAATTTTAATTTTTTTCAAATTATTCACATTTATTAGCTTTATATCAGTTCTAATTATTGCATTACTGTTGTTATATCAACATGACAATCCCTTATATTACATTACTAATGAAAACAAGAAATCCAAATTTTCTCACTTATCTACAGCATTATAATTTTATCCCTTTCTTAGCTCAGTCAAAAACATTGGGGCACTCCTTGCAGAAAATATCATAATATGTATAATATCATAATATACATTCACAGTTTCCTCATTCATGCCATGCAGATTTTAAAGACCCAGCATTTCCTAAGCTAAATTCTATGTGTGCAGAAGACAGGGTACTGTGTAAGCTATAATCGTGAGCTTGTATCGTCATAAAAATTACCATCAGAAAAATATCATTAGAAAAGAAGTAATTTATTCTCCTCCTATGATTTTTTGGAGTACAAGGTTTTCCTCAGACTTCATCCAAACTCATGAGCAATAATCATGTTTTCTTGGTAGCAGTGTGTCTCCCTTCCTTCTTGAACTTATGAGGTCTTTTCTGAGGTGACTTCAAAGTTTGTACCGAAATCACGCAGCTCTTGTTTTCTGTTTTTCTTTCTTTTTGCATCCATTATGATGTCTGTTTTCATCTAAAGATTTCCAAAACTCATCAGCCAGTTGTAAAGGCTGTCATGATTTTACATCTTACCTTCACACAGTCATTGAACCCTCATTTTTCTTGCTCTCCAGAGAAACAAAGGGCTCTGCTCTAGAGCTCTCTGCTGCACTGGGAACTTCCAAGAGTAGTTGTGCAAATCATTTCAAAGTCATTTCAGTCTCTAAAGATAAGTGAGATGTTGGGAAGCACAAACAAATCAAAGAAAAAAATATCAAAGGGTATTAAGTAGTTTTTAAGCTTTGTCACTCACTGAAAGTTTATGCTTAGGTATCACCTGGAGGAAAGAGAAGTCTCAGAAACTTTGAAGAGTTAAACAAGATTGAGTCTATTTTTTACCATATTCCTCACAACCTTATGATATCCAAAATCTCAGAATCATTGCAAATGTTTATGTTGAAAAAGTAATCTAAGATCATCAAGTCAACTGCTTACCCCAATACTGCCAAATCCACAACTTAACCATGTCCCTAAGTGTCACATCTTCCTCTTTTTAAATACCTCCAGGGATGGTGACTCCACCACTTCCTTGGGCAGTCTGCTCCAGCACTTGACAAACCTTTCAGTGAAGAGATTTTCCCTGAAATCTAAACTAAACTTCTCTTGGTGCAGCTTGAGGCCATTTTTTCTTGTCGTATTGTTTGTTTCCTGGGAGAAGAGGAAAACCTCCACCTAGGTAGATGAACTTATTTCAGACTGTTGTAGAGAGTAATAAGGGCCCCCTGAACCTCCTTGTCTTCAGGTACAGCCCCAGCTTCCTCAGCTGCTCCTCACCAGACTTGTGTGCAGACTCTCCACCAGCTCCATTGTCCTTCTCTGGACACACTCCAGCACCTCAATACCTTTCATGCAGTGAGGGCCCCAAAACTGGACACAGAATTTGAGGTATAGCTTCACCAATGACCAGTACAGGGGTATGGTCACTGTCATGTCCTGCTGGACACGTTATTTCTGATACAGGCCATGATGTCATTGACCTCCTTGACCACCTGGGCACATACTGGCCAGTATCCAGCTGTCTGTCAACCAACATCCAGTGGGTATGTCTTCTTGGTTAAAACAGTAATTTTCTTTTGTTGGTTGTCCATTGTAATTCCTGTATGTAAAAGATCATAGAAGATTTGAAAAGAAACCTAGAAACATGAAGAGTAAGGTTACATTTTGACAAATTTTCCAGAAAAAGTCTTAATAGACCATGTGTTCTGAAAACATGTTGCATTTGTCAGCACCAAAATCAGTATGGATAACCCTGCTCAATAATTTCCTTTTGAGCTGGCTGCAGATTTTTTTATCAGATGGGAAATACTTTTGAAACCAACTGAAGTACTTACATGTCCTGTACCAGATTTCTCTGTAGCTGTGTTCTTACCAGTCATCTTGTGTCACATGCCCCAGTATAAATTTTGCTCTTCCTTAAAGTCAAAAATGGTAGGGCAACTTTGCAATTCTCTGAGATTCATCACCTGGAAAAGCAGAAATTCTTATGTTCAGCAAGGAATAAAAAAATAAAGTGATATTCTAGATCTTGACAATGAATGAACAAGACAATAAAGGCTCTGATCTATGTAAATAGACATCTGGTCCTAGGAATTTATTTTGTCCACAGTTTTTAGCCTGGATTGCTGAACCTAATCTGTCCCACATCCCATCAATTATTAACAAAGTATTATAAAGTATGTGTAATATTGTAAAAATATTTACCGAGGAATCCATCAGGGCTTTGTTTCAATCAGTTCTTTTAGTATTTAAGTAATCTTTTCTATTAAACCATCTGACTGCACATGACAGAGCTTGACTTATGCTTAAATGATATCCCAATGAGAAACACAAAATGAGCTGTGATTCCATTTATAAAAGAATGCATAAATAGGCATACTTTGAAGAAATGAATCAAAGGAATATGAAGAAAAACCCCCAACAGGTTGCTAGTGAAACGTATTTTTTGTATTTGGAAACCAAATTAAAATTCAGCTTTTCATTAAGAACATTTGAACACGGCACAGTTTCACTGAATTTAAATCAGTGGAGCCAAGACCAAGTTTTGATCTGTATCTTGACTGTCCTTCAAATAAGTATAATCAAAAAATGTTCAGAGAAAAAGGGCTGTGGCTAATGCCATCAATATTGACACTAAATTTTTACTTACTATAGCACTCAAGCTTTCTTGTTACACACTTTCATGCTTTTTCATAATACAACACATTTTCAAAAGAAGATATATTCTTGTAGCATGATAATTATGAGCATTTTCAAGTAGAATGCATGTGAAAATAAAAGACACAAAGTAAAGATCACAGGAGGGAACAGGGTTATGCAATCTGGGTGCCTTGCCATACTAACAAGCAAAGTGAAAAAAGAGATAGAGGGATACAAGTGACAGATTTTTGTTACTGTAATGTATTCCTGCTGTATATGTTAGAGCACATTCGTAATGGTAGGTTTATAGAGATATTTATCTTACAGATTTTTTTGTTCCTAAAAGCACATATTAAGAAATCTGTCAACTCATTGAAGTGATATATTTACCTTCAAACCAGTATGAACTGTGATCAGAGCAGCCTATGCATTGATGAAGTGTCATGAGTCTTGCTTCTTAAACTTGGTTGATTGGTCTTGAAAATTTATGATTCATGCAATCCAGATAACGTGCAAAATGTTTTTCTGAGCACTTACATATACTACAACATCAAAATACTTGAATTTTCTTAAGCAGTTGTTTTGAAAAGACCACAATTACTTGCAAAAAGTAGGGAGAAGTTGATAAACCAAATGGTTCTAAGTCCGAAGCACCTGGCAATTAGAGAAATAGCCTGACACAAACCTCAGGCTCACCACAGGGAAAAAGTTAAGTCCTGGCTACAAGGTTAATGAGCCTCCTGAACCAGCACAAGCTGAGAACCAACCAGCTCCAAAGCAGCTTGACGGAGATGGACCCGAGCGTTCTGGTGAACAAGAACTTGAGCATCAGCTGTCAGCATCCATTCGTGGCAACAACATCAGCTTCCTGGAGTGTATTAGGCAGAAAAGCAATGGCAGGTTGAGTGAGGCATTTCTTCCCCTCTGCTAGAGGTCCTGGTAAGACACACCTGAAGTTCTGTGTCACTTTATGAGCTCTCCTGTACCAGACAAATGTGGACATATGGGATGAAGTAGAGCAGGGAGAAACAAAGATGAGTTAGAGATTGAAGCATTTTTAATTTGTAGAGAGACTGAGACAACTAGGGTTGCTAAGCCTGGAGAAAAGAAGGCTCAGAAGGAATGTAAACATGTGAACAGACACTGATGGGAAGCAATAAAGCACAACTTTCCAGTAGGACCATGAAAGTAGACAAGAGAGAATGGGTACAGTTTGTAATACCAAAAATACCAATTAAATGTGATAAAAAGTTCCTTTTTTGTTATTTTTGTACCTTGGTGAAGATGTTCACTGGTACAGTTAGCCCAAAGAGAATGTGGAGTCTCCATCCTTGGAATTGTCCTTGGAATTGCTGACCTTGGTATGTTTCCAGAGATGGCTTTCTCTCCCATTCATTGTTAGTCTATGAAGGACAGCTTAACACCAAACTGCTGAAAAACAGGACAGCAGGTCCTTTCGTGTCTCCATAGTGGAA
>VWYO01026411.1:338308-360349 GCA_013400275.1 Rhadina sibilatrix | reverse complement strand
AAAAAAAAAAAAAAAAAAGAAATTCAACCAGGAAATGTCCCATAGTGACAAAAAATATCCTCTTTATTCTATCTTTAACTCTTCTGATGTTTCAGTTAGAATTTTATACAATTAATGTGAAGGTACTATAAAAAAGATGTGTCCTCCTGTTTTAATTTTGCTTGGGTAAAAACATTCATGATGTTATGGAGTCTACTGAGAAGCAATGCTGAAGGGTGAGAGAGTGGTATAAAAGTAATATTCTCTGAGAGGAATAATGTGAGCAGTATTGTGCACACTTGATGGCGAATCAGTTCAGAGAGGTATGTGTCAATTTGATAATACAGCAAATACTGGTTGATGAAAACCAAACTGAAGAGAGTTCTTCTGCCTTGTTTCTTTAATAATGTCCTTTAAATTATCACTGCCAGTATCTCCTTTCTTGAGGGACAGTTCTAGGCTTTGTCATGAAAGGTGAAACCTTTATTGTGACAAGACAAAAACATAGCTTATCTCTGGCACAATTCACTCTTTCCAGCAGATAAATTTTAAGCCTGATCAGCGATGTCATTCCACATGTGTTGGGTTTGTGTGGCAAAGTTTTGGTAGCGGAGGCAATGCAGGGACGGTTTCTGTGAAAAGCTTCTAGAAACTTCTTCCATATCCAAGGGAATCATTGCCAGCCAGCTCCAAGATCGACCCCTGAAATACTGCACCTGATGGAAGAGACTCATGCTGGGGCTGTGTGTGAAGTGCAGCCTCTGGGAAGGATTCCCGTTGGAGAAGTCCATGGAGGACTGTCTTGTGAGGGTGGGACCCCACGGTGAAGCAGGGAAAGAGTGTGAAGAATCCTCCTCTAAGGAGGAAGAAGTGGCAGAGGCAACGTGTGATGAACTGACCACAGCTCCCATTCTCCTTCCCACTATGCAGCTGGTGTTGGTAGAAGGCAGAGAAAATAGGGAATAAAGTTGAGTCTGGGAAAAAAATATGTGAGGGATGTTTTTCAGTTAATATGTCATAAGCATCACTTGGAGACAATTCAAAACAAAACAAAAATTACATTACATCATACAATCATTGATTATTTCCAGCTTTACCAATTCTGTCTCATTTACAAGTGCAGCAGAAATCTGTGGCAAATTACTGCCTATGCATTTTTTGGGATTGATCATATACAAATACAGCCATACTTTCAGAAGGGGTTACAGCTTTGCAGATGCAAACTTGAGCCAGAAATTGCTGTAAAATAATGCTCTGAATATGCGTGGGAATATATGTGTAAAAGAGAAATGTTACTCTGGAGTGTTTTTGCAACCAGATGTTGATATTTCTATTAAAAAAAAAATAATTGCATAATTCCTGGAAGGGGCTTTTCATGCAAGACTTTAAAATTGAGAGAAAACTTATGGTAATTTTGTGTGTTTCAAATAATTTAATTATTTCAGTGGCAAATTAATTTTTAGTTGGTGAGGTCCACAAACAACAAGACTAACCTCAAAATTATATGAGAATGCTCAGATCATTTTCAGCCAAGTTCTGTATATCTCTAAGTCTGGAAATTTCATAATTTCTCTTGTTCCCCTTTCCAAGTGCTTGCCCACTGTCATGATGAAGATGTTTTCCTGTATATTTATCTGTAATTTCCTGTGTTCCAGCTTGTGTCTTATCTTATACACATCCATTTGCTAGCTGAAGACAGTAATAAAGTCCCTTTTTAAATTAAGAGAATAATTTAGTTTGGAAGGACTTTACGAAGCCCTCTAGTCTAACCACCTGCTCAAAGCAGGTCAAACTATAGAAAAAAAAAAAAACCCAAAAAACAACACCACACACACAACCACCACCACCAACAACAAAAAAACCCCTTATATTTATTGGAACTGTGTATCTGTTGTTGAACTTCATGGGGTTTCTGCCAGTCCACCTCACCAACCTGTTGCATTTAGCCTGAGAGTATTCAGTTGATGGATTTGCATACTGACATGCCTCAACTTTATTAAGAAGTATTTCCTCAGTGAAGGTAAATATTATATGAATCTAGACAATGTGAATCTCTCTTCTAAAACAGAAAAGATGATCTTGATTCTATAAAACTGAAGATTTTCCCAATACAAAATTTCCCCTTAGATCCTTAGTCTGATTCTTTTAAATCTACAAAAAATAATGAGAAGGAATAGTTTGGGTTTACCTTCTACTGTTGGTATTTAATTTCAGTAGCTTCCATTTATGGCTAATATAATTTGCAAAGACTAACAATGAAAATAAACAAGTAAAAGATCTCTAATTTAATCCAGCATCCTGATATTATGGTACAAAAAATGTAATAAATATAAATGCAAATATTTTACAGATATACAAAAGTTTTAAATTTTTTGCCTATTCATGTGCATATACAAAACTGCATAAAGTATCCAGAAAGTAAAAACAAGGCCCTATATCAATACAGGCATTTTATAAAGTTAATAATGTAGTTATTACCATGCTATGTAGCTCAATTGATAGCAGGATTCAAAATTAATGGACTTTGTAGTGCAGTGGATTAATGCACTCTGTGTATATTACATGAATCTTCCTGTCTGAAATTTCACATGCAATCCAGAACTAAATGTGAATGACAGAGGAAGACGTTTCAGACTCTGGGCTATACTGAAAATTATACCTTGATATTATTCATAAATAAAATTTATAAGCAGAACAGGTTTGTCTAGAATTCAGCAGTTTATCCTAAGAAAATACAAATACATGGCTAATAGATTTTTATGTTTTTTCTCATTAGTCTCAGTAAATAAGTTCTTTTGTGTGTTTTATGAAATGTGATTCTAAGTGGTTAGAAGGCTTTAGTTTCAAAAGGAATGTGCTTTAAAATGTTGATTATGTTATTTTCCATGCTAGAGTCAGGTATCCCTAGCCCTTCAAAAAATACTTGAAGGCAGGAAATGTATGAACTAAATTCTGCTCTCAGAAAACCATGTAAATGCTCAAAACAAATACTAAAATAATTATGCCTCTTTGTATAGATATATAAGAAAAATTAGAATTCAGCATCATGTTTCAATTACTGCAATGGAAAACAACCTAAATCTAACAGAAGAAATAATTCCTATAAGAAATACAGATTTTTTTCTCTAGCATTATCTTATAGTATTAATTTATTTTGATAAAATTTAAATGCGGCCAAAATACAGTGTTTATTATAAGCTTTTTTGTTGTTACAGGATTCCTTTAAAAAGTGAAACTTTTGCATCAAAACCCTATGAAATGCACATCTGTTTTCAATAGTCTCATTGTTCAAAATACTTAGGTACTTATATGGAGAGGTGATAGTCTTCTTCATTACTGTCAAAACGAGTATCCATTATAAGGAGCTATTTTAGCTTCCCCCCCCTGCCCTGGAAATTATCTTCTCTTCAGTACCCTGGAGCAAAGCCAGTCATGCTTGCTTTCTCTGCCAGCTAGGATTCTCCTCCTTACACAAGGAGAATTCCCAGGAGTTTTACCAGATCAGCATTAAGATAACAGATCAATGCAAAGGGGTTATATCAGGAGCCAAAGGTTTAGATCAATACAGTTTGTATCCCATCACACTACTTGCAATCTTACTTATAAATTTTCTTCTCTATATTTTTCCTTTTTTCTTTTTAATTGCATAAGTATTATTTTTTCAATTTTAATAGTGGCTGAAGGTTTCAGAATGTTTTTGCAGATTGAGGTTCTACTTAAAATATTCTTTTTTTACATGTCGGAAAAATTTAAATCACTGTATTCAGCTTCCAAGTACTGTTCTACCAACATTTCCGTAGAAAACTTTTAAAACTATGCTCACTGCTGCCTCCTACTACCAGGATTCTATGCCTCACTCTCTACTGTTCTGTTCCTTGCTATATAATTAAAGTCAAAGAATCACTGACTGATTAAGGTTGGGAAGACTCTCTGAGGTTACCTAGTCTAACTTTCTGCAGGACCAGCTTCAAATTCAGACCAGGCTGCTCAGGGATGCACTGAGATCTTCAACAATGATGGAGACTCCATAGCCTCGCTGAGAAAGACGCTTCAGTGCTAAATTGCTGTCATAATAAGAGCTATTATACTAATATTCAAACTGAATTTTCCTTTTTGCCACTTGTATTTTTACTGTGGACCTGTGAGCCTGTCTATCCACTCTATCATTATTTCCTTTGTCATTGAAAATAGCTTTTTTTAACCCAAATAAACACTTTCAGCCCTCTCAATGCCTTCTTGCAGGCCATGTGCTCCAAACACTGATCATCTTGGTGGCTGCTGCTGGACTTTCCTCAATATGTCAATCTCAGACAGACAGGCACTAAACTAGACGTTGTATCCTGGATACATTCTTATGGGAGCTGAGCTAGGGTGAATCACCACTTTCTTCACCTGAAGGAAGTTTTTATTGTCCAGTATCCTCAAGTCCTTCTTGGCAGGGCTCTTCCCAATTCATTTAAGCAGCTGTATTAAAATAAACTGGAAATTCCTGGGATTGTTGTGTGACCCTTGTAGCAAATATGGCTAATGTCTTCCATGAAAAACAAGACTAGTGAACAGAAGATTTCAAGGAAGCTTCAATCACTGTCTCTTTCTGATCAGAATGACCAGCAGAGGTTTGACACAACTTCATTTTCTCCCATGATCTCCCCTGTGATCATCACTCATAAGGTCTCAACAAACACTATGGCCTGTTCCTTTGCAGAGCTCTATATGTATTATCCATGGAAATGCTGTCCATCCATATGTATCATACATGTGCATCCATCCTTGCATTCATCCATCACTGCACTCTGCTTTTGCAAGCTGTCCTGCCAGTAACTGCATAGTTCTGCAGTTGTGCACAAACCTTCAGAAAAACCTTTCTGTGATTTCCCTGCATGTGTTGACAGGATGGGTTTGGGCTTACATTTTCTTACAGGCCATTCTAATTGTCTGAATTACCAGAATATTGGCATTTAATATTCTCATGCTAAATGAGTATTGTATTTTAACTTATTTTCCACTTGCTATTTTAGCTTCCAATACAGTCTCCTTCAAAATACAGTCTTCAAAATTTGGAGTTAAAGGCATTTAGTTACATGGATCACTTTTATTCTCCTAATTTAAGATATTAATCTTGCTTTCTTCAGTCATATGGTACCTTCCTGTCTTGAAAGGTTTGTTCCAATCCTTGTGCCTAGATTACACTGCCATATGAAGGAGACATATGGCATCACAATCTGTGAATGGGATAAAGACCACCAGATCATGTCACATATCTTGCATATCAGCTTCTAGTCACCGGTAATATAAAACTGAAAAGATCTTCTAATCTGCTCTCAATACTTCGAGCCATACCATTTGTGCTTGGAGCTGCTTTACATTCCATTTCATTCTACCTGATAAAATTAAAATTAATGTAGAAGAAACTGAATTTTTTCAGTTGCATTGTATTTGCATTCTGTGGTTGGTACCTTTTCTAATGTTACTGTATCTGTGATATATAGATCTATCACAACTTCTGCTACTGTGCTCTAAATTTCCAGACCTAAAAAAAAAAAAAAAAAGATGAATGTAGACATTAGCATTCTCATGGGCCTGGCCATCAATATTTCATCTTAGGTAAACAGCAGTTTTGCCTAATTTATTGGTTCTCATTATGTCTGGCATGTAGAAGCCAAATTCCCCTCTGCAAGGGAAATTGTCCATCTGCCTGGAAAATGACCTTTTGTGCTCTGCAAATCAGTAGGGACACAAATCAAAAGGGACACAGTTGGTTAATATTGTAGAAAAATGACTTCATTTGTCACTAACTAAATTGTCATGAGTTTGACCCATTTTAAGATTAGTTAACATTTGCTTCCTTTCTCATGTTTCATGCATAATTCATTTGGATTCGCACTATGCTTGCGCTATGCTCCTGGAGTGGGGATGTTTTGTATAGGCACTCCTAGGAGCAATAGTAACACAACATTTGTCAAAGTGTCGTAGTGAACAATGAAACCTCATTAAATGTCACTCAAAGAGCTGAATGAAAAGTGGTGCAATTTTATATCCAAATTTTGGAAGGTGAAAGACAGAAAAAAAGTTTTGTTGCTTCAATTGCCTTCCAGTTTGGTTTGCTCTCTGAGAGCTTCCACAAAAGTCAGTGATAACATTTCTGGTTTTGATCCTGCTCTGCTGGAGGTTTTGGGAATTTCACCAGTGATTTCACTGTGAATAGAAATAAACTTCAAGTGAATAAAAATTGCTCATGGGTAAGAGTTTACAAGATAAGATCATCAAGGGCAGAGATTGTCAATTTTGTTTGCAGTGCACAGTATGGAAGATATTCTTCATGCTACATTAAAAATATGCAGAGGAGTTGAAGGCTGCATACTATACCACACTGCCACCCCACCAAGTAAGAGACCAGTGCACACATAGGAAAAACAGGCAATATGAACAGCTCAGTTTGGCTACTGAAGTGTACATGGGAAATCATAATTTCTAACTTAAAAAACCCCTCCAAACGGAACATTTGCACCCTCTCTTTGGACAAACAGCTTTTTCTGTGCCTCTTGCCACTTTGCTTTGTCTAACTACCCTGACATATGGCTTTTTTCTTTGCTGCTGTGGTGATGAAGTGCCTGTGTCCATCAATCCTAAAGACAAAGAAAAATAATTTCACCCATGTATTGATCATATCCTGAATATTTAAATTCCCTGCAGTAACACCTCTTCTCTCAAAGTTAAAGTTTAGTCACATTCCATCAAATCTCATAGAAATTTGATTCTAATCAAATCTTTCATAGAAAAATTAGACAAATCAAACATTCATTATCAACATAAAACTTTCAACAAAGCAAGCAGTATAAACTAGACTTTCTTAAGGTAAGAGCATCCCAACCATGGAGTAAAGGAACAGAAGCATCAGTGTTCACTAAGTTTAGCTGTCCTTTCACCCCAAATTCATCTTCACTTAGAACACAAGTCACTTCTATGGGTGTGAAGTGAATCAAGGCTTCTCAGCAGCGTAAATTGCCTCTATCTAGCCATTTCATTAGAAAAGTTATATGTGATCAAAGATGATAAAAACCCAGGAGTTAATCCAAGGATGACAATGTAAAAACATAAGCATAAGCTTTGCCATGTCGATATACGGCCATACTGTCAGTCATTGTCAAAACTATAGAGCGGAGCAGCATATCACATCTTTTCCTGTCAAAATGTTCCTTCTGACAAAGGTCAGTGCCTTCATGACATAAATCTGTTATCCTATTATTGTCATAAGTATCGCAAGAAGAAAGGAGTCAAACGTTTGGAACAGATAGAGTCTATGCAACTTAATTCAGGAAAGGGCCATATTTCCCACTTCCCTCTGTCAGGCTGCCAGCCATCAGCATGAGCTTTCCCTCTTGCAATCTGTTTGTGTTCCAGTGAGTAATAGCTTTTTACTGGCCTGGAAAATGACTATCCCATTACTAGCAAAGTGCATTCATAGGATCAAGAGCCTTTTTGAATAGTTAAGTACATTGTGCCCTTTAAATAGACCAGACTTCAGATGAAAGCCTTAAAACTATGGCCATTCTGTTGGAAAATTAAAAATATAGTAAATCTAGGGCTGAAACCAGGCATATTTATGAGCTACTCAAATATACAGTATTTAATTATATCATTTAAAATAGTTTGTTACTCAGTGGAATTTATGAAGGTTTTCTTTCTTCATAAGAACCAACCATCTCCAATAACTCATGCACATTTGTAGTAGACCAAAAAAAAAAGATAAAAAAATCTGGCAAAATTTATCTCAAATTGATCACAGCAGTGTTTAGTTTCACATCTATTTGAAAAGATACCAAATCACCATAAGAACTGTGTGCATGACTCTCTTCCCTGTAATGCCAAAGTGAACTGGAGTAAATGGAACTGAAATCAATAAATGCTCATGAATTTAAAGCTACAATAAATGAGAGCATGAAGAATGCTGAATATAATTATAAATTGGCTAAAACACACAGAGAGATACATAACATGTATGAGGAATTAGATATTATAGATTTCAAGTTTTCTGGATGGGACTGGTCTGTTTCATGCAACGAATAAGAGGGACGGGCTAAAATATGGTTCATAAGTTGTATTCACATGATCCATATGACTTAAGATTTTGCTTTGAAATAGTTCTAATGTTACAGTCATGCTAACATAAACATAAGGAAATGGGGGAAAAAAGTGACCCAGAGTTTACAATCTAGTGTAAATTGCAGTGCAAATTCTAGTGTAGAGTTTGAAGGATCTGATTATTTGGCCACAGAAAAAAGAATTGCAATGTTGGAGGATTGACTTTTTTTCATCTCTTACTGGTTAACTTTGTGATCCACACAAAATTACTTTTTTCCTGTTGAAAATCAAACAAAAGCTTTGCAGTTTTGATACAAAAACCACCTGCTGGTCCCTTCTTCAGAGTGAAAGGACCTCCAGGATTTACAATTCTAATAACAGGAATTTACAAAAGGAATTATAGGAAAAGTATAATTTTCCTGATTTCTTTGACAGCCTTTTTTTTTTAAGAATAAGAAAATGGAAAAAAAATACAGAAACTTGAAAACAAAATTACTACCAATTTAGATAAAATAGAGAAAACATGGTCAATCCTGTCTTTACTCCCTAGAGAAATTAATTTAGACCTTCTTTCCCATCTACTTTTTTTTTTTTTTTTTTTTTTTTTTTTTTTTTTTTTTTTTTCCCAAATAACTCAATGCTCGTCTTGCCTCCTCCTGGATTTAGTAATACTGGAGAAACTTTCCTGGAAAGTGTCACACCACTTTGCATTTTTCAGAAAACTAATCTATTTCCCATGATCTCTTTCCTTCAAGATATTTATGGCTTCCAGCTGTAGCTCTAACATCCTCTTTACTCGTGCTCCCTGTAAGTGCTGTTTCTCCACGGTGTAGCTGGCAGATGTCAATGCATTAATACGTTTGGAAACAACCTTAAGGGGGCAGCAGGCATTACAGGCTTGTGTAGGGATGTATAAGATGTCCCCAGAGAGAGGAGAAGACTGAGGGAGACCTCATTGGGGTCTTCAACATCCTCACAAGGGGAAGCAAGGAGGCAGATACCAATCTTTTGATTTGTGATCAGTGACAGGGCTTGAGGGAATGGCATGAAACTGAGACAGGGGAGACTTAGGCTGATATCAGGAAAAAGTTTTTTCTCCCAGAGGGTGGCTGGCCACTGGAACAGGCTCCCCAAGGAAGTGGTCACAGCACCAGCCTGACAGAGTTCAAGAGTGTTTGAACGATGCTCCTAGGCACATGGTGTGACTCTTGAGGATGGTGCTGTGCAGGGCCAGGAGTTGGACTTGATGATCCTGATGGTTCCCTCCAAATCAGCTTTATTCTATTTTTCTATGACTCTATGAAATCATTTCACTGGGGTCTCCTTCCTACAGGAAGGTGTTGGTACAGTGTTTCTGAATTATGACATAAAATTTAACTAAAATGAGACATTAAACGTGAAATGGGCATTTGGATCTGAAACAAGGAGCTCTGTCTCTCTGGGCAGCAAATTTGATGAGAAGGTCAAGACTGACTTCTGTATTTGCTGTTAGTTACTATGAAAAAATGTATTTTAAAAGGGTCTTAAAATGGGTGCTGTAACTTAGCTGTTTATTCTGTAATAACTGGGGTGGTAAGAACAGTTGCATTGAAATACAGATTGCACCTACAGACTCAGCCTTTACGGACATATCCGCATAAGGAAACTGAAAGTAAGTCAGTGATAATTCAGCTTCTTACTTTTAGGTTCTTTCACCCCTCCTACAGCAATCAGTGATGCATACTTGAGTTGTTGAAAACAAATGTCTGAAACTGTCTTTATACTATTTCATTTGATTGTTTCATCATAGAAACACAAAGGCCAAGGTATTTGAGTGAGAAGTTCTCTAATTAGAATTGAAATAAAATTTTCAGGGTGTAAAACCTAAAGCACAGTAATTTTTATTTTTCTGCAAATTCAGATATGAGGCTTCTTTCCTAAGTGCTTTCATGGGCCACTTCACAGGTATCTTGCAGCAATGAGTTGTAGAAGCTCAATATGAAAGTTATGAAGAAATAACTTTCTCTTAACAAGCTTTACAATTTCTTTCCTTCAAATATATTTAATTTCCCCCTGCTCTTCTATTATAACTAAAATTTGAGTAGTAATGCCAACAATTCAATCTTTTCATCTTTCTTGGAATTATATGCCTTTGTCTTTTACTGATTGTCTTAAAATTACATGAAGAACAGTAAGATTATATAAATTTTTAATACTTTAGCATATTAAAATCTGTAATTTTTAGTTTCATTAACCTCAGGTCTCAGTTAAATATGTAAAGCAAATATTGATAACCTTCAGGAATGATGAAGAAAGCTGTGTAGCAAAAAAACATATATTCCAGCAATCTGGAGGGAAGGTTCAGCTATTGTTTGGGAATTAGTTGTTTTATTAATCATAAAAGATAAGATCAGATAGTATTTCAATCATTATTTATTTCCTCTATCATTTCAGATATAATATATAGGCAAGTTTCATATGCTGATCAGATTTGGGACAAAAAAATAATAATAGCAGCAACTAATATAATAAATATTTATTTACTTATTAAAAATTTAAATGTTCATCTAGCGATGGAGTTAACCAAATGCTGGGGAAAAGGATGGGTATCTTGATTTGTTGCTGGTACATGAACTTCTCATCAGATGGGTTATCTTCATATACTCCACAAGCATAATTTTGATGGCACTATTTATGTTTATATATGTATCTATTATATATATATATGTGTATATATATGTGTGTATATATATACAAATACTCTTCTTTTTTTTTTCCCCCTTAGGAAGTTGGCTGCATTTTCAGAGGATTTTTTCAGACCTTCTTCTGGCTTTATTAAGGTAGGAGTACAAGATATAGACTATATATATTTTAAATTCTCTGTCATCAACTTTGACACGCAGCTAAGTATTAAATCATTTAAGCATTCATGAAAGGTAGGTTGTGCCAGAGGAAAAAAAAAATGTCGTCAAATGAAATGAATTAATTTTATACCTTAATATGGTACAACCAGGTGAGCTGATTTTGGAGGTTTGCATCACCACTACCCACACCAGATTTGGGGTGTTTATGCACCCACTGAATAGGAGAGAAGGAAGGACAGAGTTCCTATATCCACCACTCGCTTGTATTTCTGTAGCTGTTCTGTTTCTATTGCCATGACCAGAATCTTATCACAGAGTATTCTGAATTGGAAGGGACCCACAGGAATTACCAAATACAGCAAGTATGTTAATGGCTCTCTGGGAACCAAACCTGCAAACTTGGTGGTTTTAGTACCATGCTCAAACAGAGCTAATCTCAGGGTTAACTTCTTGGTGCTCATCACAGTCAGGCCATGCATGTGTGGAAGAGCTGCTTCAGTGTCTCCCCCCCAAAAAAAAAAAAGATTAAGAAGTGGAAAGCAATAATTTCATTTCTTCTTCTTTATCTCCTTAAAAAAAACCCCTCTCCTTTTCTATTAGAGGAGATATGACTCATATCATTTGAGTGCCAGAATCTGTTTGGCTTGTATACGGATTTGTCACTGGTTCTTTTGGAAATCATCAAACTTTAAACTTCTGCTAGTTTTCACACCTCATTTGTAGAGGTGGGGCAACCTGGCCCATGCTGCCTTGAACAATCCACTTTGCTCTTCTGATAAACATAATTTCTGTAATACATCAGTAAATTTAAAATATAAATGTGTCCTCATGTGCGATATTTTCACTAGCGAGATTATGACTGGATCAAAGATGGCATTAGACACATATTTCCAGCCATGAAAGGTGATAAATGGCCAACAATTTCAGTATTTATCATCAAAGTGAAAAAGTCCATGTTAAAATTTGAATAATCTGTTTGTAATTAGCAGTATTTGGTTTAACATCAGAGGGTTGTACAGGTCATTCCTGTGAATGAAAAAACTGGGCCAGGAAAGCTGCATATTATTTATTAGAAATCAATGACGTATTTTGCAGTGAAATAAGACCGTCTTCCACTCTCTATCATGTAGTCCTGCATGAATATACAGGGAAAGTGACAACAACAATAATTTCCTTATTCGCTAATTACTCATTGATTTTTGTTATTTCATGTTTTACTGAAGTTATTTTGAACTCCTGAACTAAATTGGAACTAATGAACAAATTCCATACAGGCAGAAAGATGATGTGTATCAATGCTCCTTTCCTGTAGAAAGGAGTCGCACCAAGAAGTCTCAAAGATGGACTGAGCATCCCCTTAAAATACAAAAGAAATGAAACAGAAACTCAAGTCTGGTTTAAAAATTGAGGCAATTCTTTAAAATATACATTTTAACTTTCATCTTTTGGTTTGATTTGGTTTGGTGATCAGATTTTTTGTGGATTTTTTTAGGGCTTTTGTTTGTTTTGTTTTTGTTTATTTTAACCTATGTTACAATAAAAAATTAGGTTTTCATAGGAATCTTAGAGCTACAGATTTTAGAAGAAATGCAGAGCAATGTGAGCAATGAAGTAAAACTAAGAATATTTATTAGACAATTTTTAAAACTAAGTTTAAATCTAATTATAGAATCAAGGATTTATTTATTATCTAAGCCTTACTCCTATTTACCCAAGTCTCCATGATGCTAATGGAATACATCTTCCTCCCCTCAGACCTAAGATGTTGTAAATTTGATAAAGCAATATTGTATAAAGGGAGGAGGTCTTCCTGTACTCCATATTTTCTCATATAAACTGCCATGGTTTAGGGTTTTTTTGTGATGCATTCAAGATATGTTCTGCATTGTCATAACTAATGACCTTGGACAAAACTACTCAACTCTTTTTGTTGTTTGTTTACTTCTCCATTATCCACTCAACAGAAGAGCCATTGAGAAAAATGTATAACATCCCTGACATTTGGAAACCTCCGTAGAAAAAGCATGTGCTATAGTTACCCACTCAGAGAACATATGTGGAACAGTTTGTGTGTAGAATATAGTGTCAAAAATGAAAGCCTTGTTTTTGGCTGCTGCATATGCAGAAGAGTCAAGATTGTGTGGAACAGATTTCTAATAGTGTTGTACTGTGTGAGTGTGATTGTCACCATGGCCTTTATAATGTAAATGCCCAAAACATTGTGGGATACTGTTTGGAACTTTCACAGTCACAGTCTATCTCACGTGTCCTGTATCCGCTGCCTCAGCCTGTCCTGTTTGCAGCCGGCTTGTGGCTGCTCTTACCTATGTTGCTAACATCAAGTCTTCAAGGAGCTTGCACTTGCAGAGCTGAGCTCCACTATGTTCCTCACACATCCTACACAAAATCCCCGTGGTAGAAGATGGACAGAAACAGCATTAGCAGGAGTTTTGTTTAGTATAAATATGTCTAAATCCAAGCACTTTACACTTTCTGATCAAAGAGAATTAATTGGGACCAGGCTTGAGGGTGTTTAGTGTTGCAAGAATTCAAGTTATGCAAAGAGGCTCAAAGAATCCCTTTGTGAACTGATACCATGAGGCTACAACTGAATCTGCAATCTCAGCAACCCTTTGATGTCATACATATGCAAAGGGTCTCCAGCCTGAAAGAGAGTGGCTGATGCCCAGCACTGTGATATTGTCTTCTCTTTATTAATCTCTGCAGGTTGATTTTGGCAAAATCTGATCCACATCCTGAGATCTTCATGGCTGGGAAAGGGTCTTGTTTGCCTTGAGAGGCATCAAAGAATTTCCAGCCAAAGGGCAAGACACTAGTACAACACTGAAAGACCAAGAGGGAAAGGAGGCAGTTTCCTTGTGGGATCTATCCAACTGTTTATTAATGCTATCAAGTCATGGCAAAATGGCATAAGCCACTCAGAACAGGAAAGAGCCAGATGCTGAGTCCTCTGAGCTGCTTTCTTCTTTCTCCCAGATCTGACCATGTATTTTTCATAACTTGAGTTTAATAATATATCCCTGTTATTCTGTAAGCCACACATCATTGCTGCCCAGATGTGGAATTTGTAACTGAGCTTTGTATTAAGTATCTCTTCCAGATCTCATTTGCTTTATTCAAAAGCTCCCTTCCCTCAATATGCTCATTCCCTGCAAACAGACCGTCATCACCTGTTCTCCACTTGTTTGCATGCTGATAGCTCTTCTCCTCTCATAAATTCCATTAATTAATGAATAGTCAGCAGGGAATTGTCTCCTCAGGCTCATTAAAGAAATGGACACTAAAATGATATGAAAGCAGCTGCCTCCTTTCTGTTATTCCCTTCTGACGGCTACTGCTTTCCTCATCACTGCTAAATTATAACACTGCTTTGATTAGCAGCCCTGTTTGCTGCAGCTGCATTTAGAGATGGAAATTTTAACTATACAGTCATGTTTAATTGATGTTCTCATCAAACTGTTAGCATTGTAAAAAAAACGCAGCACTCCAATACATCAAGCCTGTGTATGTATATTAAATCCTATTGGATATTTTTTGACCTTGTAAGCAGATTGAAAAGACATGTTTCTTGATGCTTTCTCATAAGTCACTGATTATCAGCTGAGCTCATTTGGGAACCAGATGTAAAATTTGTGAAAAATCTCAGGCCAGAGATCATTCTAAACAGAAACATATTTGATTACTATCCCAGTGCCTAAGTGTGAATGCTCATTTCTATGCTGAAAAACTTAAAAATTATTTATTTTAAAGCATAGGATGAGATCTGATTTTTTATAAAAGACTTCAAATAAAAAAACAAACAAACAAACAAAAACCCCCAAAACAGAACAAAACAAAAACAACAACCCAAACCTATTCCCCACCAAAAGAGTGAACTTATGCCAGACAGAAAACCTATATCACAGCTGGTATAAATTACCATAGTTTGGAAGATGTTCCAATTCATGCCAGAAGGATAGTTTGGGCCAGACTCAGGATTTAGGTTCCAACTCATCCCTTGTTGAAGAAATATTACTCATAGAACAGTCCAAATCAGGACAGCTTTCTCTTCTCTGAGGCTGTTGAGACGTGTTGATCCTCTACTAGCACAGTCTTTGAAAAAGAGATGATAGAATCCTGGAGTCATTAAGGTTGCACAAAAACCTTTAAGATCATCAAGTCTAACTGTTAGTATGACTGCCAAGTGGACCACTGCCAAGTCCACCACTAAACCATGTCCCCAGGTGAGATACCTACAGGGAGTTTTTTTTAAGATTTCCAGGGACAGCAATTCTACCACTGACTGGACCACTCTGTAAAAAAATGTTTCCTAATACCCAAACTACACTTCCCTAAGTGAAACTTCAGGTCATTTCCTCTTGTTCTAAAAGAGGATGTTTTGCAGCTTTGAGGTAACATAGCAGGAATTGTTGTTAACTCCGTTTTAGTGGTTGGTGCTTTCACTCAATCCCAGATCCCAGAAAGGGATCTGATTTTATATAAGTGGAAAATACAGGACAAGGGGAAAGTCCTTTGGTCTGATTCTGACTTGGAATGCTGCCCATGTTCAAGATCACATTAAAAGACATAGGAGGAGGTAATTTGTGATGGATTATACCAGCAAGCATCCAAAATCAGAACTAACAGGAGCAGCTCTTTAAACTCTAGCCCTAGGAATAATATATTGAACACAGTTCTGAAATTATCAAAAATGTAATGGAAAGGCATCAAACCTGTTTTTCTCCCTGTTCATTAATTTCAGAACTGGATTTGGACTTTGATTACCAAATATAATCCCATTTTGATGACAAACCTCAAACTTTCAAATTCAAAGTTGCTACTTTATTAAAAAAAATCCTTTTCTGACCTTGAAAACTACTCAGCTTCACTTGGAGAGATTTCCATTAGCTGTTTCAAAGTTTGTGCAGGATGATTGTAGAGTTTGTAATTCACCTACAGTACTTAAAACCCCCATTTTATTTTGTATCAGGATGAACATTTAAAGGGAATCTCCCAGTCATCTCTAATTCCTGCATTGTTGAAATATCATCTGTTCCTGTTCTGCTGCACCCTCAATGTGGGCAACAACCTCAAGTCTCTAACTATGAGAGCTTGTTTAGATTCAAACTGGAGCTTTTGGTTTTATTTCTACTTTTAGAGCTCCAATAGCTAAAAAATGGGGTGATTTTACTAAGTTTGATGTGAGATCCTAACTTCTAACAGAGATCAATAAGGGTGGGTACAGACAAGCCTTAGGTGAGACAATTTCCTTGTTGATGAAGGTGGAGACCTAGGCTCTTGCTGTAAACATCTTAAATTGCCCTGCTGTGAAGGACCTCAGCTTTTCTAAGCAAGACTTAGCAGAAAAATTTGGCCTTTGAACTGAAAAATTGAAAATGAAAAGCAGTCCCCCACATCAACTCTTCACTTGAAATGCTCCCCTGTTTTGTTGATAGTTGGTTGATAGTTTTGTTAATAACTGAAAATTTTCCCTTTTTGTTTCAAGTGTTTAACTTCTTTCTTTGATAGCCTGTGATTACACTGTATTATTCTCTATCAACTGAATAATGTCTCCCTGTGATCTGCCTTGGAGAAGCAGTGAAAACATCTAGGTAGATTAGTCTACAACAGATATCACAATACATATGTGGAGGATTGACATCTGCTATTACGATTATTTAGAAATGTCATGTCTCTAGCATAAGAAATAATTTAAAGAAATCATTCTCTGTAGTAGTTTGTAACTTGGCTCTATTGGCATGGGCATCTCAGCTGCCTTAAATTAAATTAAATTATTTTAGGCCTAAGAGGATGATTCATGGGCGCCCTATAAATTTCATGGTACAAATTCAAAACTAGAGGCTTCAGTAGATTTTGGCTTGAATTCAAACTGAGTAGGACTCTATAGTGAAACAAACATTACTCTTGAAATATAGTGCACATCTATGTATTGCTGCAATACCTAAATTTAATTTTAAAATTTTAATAGAATTTTTTATAACAGTTGTGCTCATTAAAGATATCCGTTCCATCAGACTTTTCCTTTGGTGAACAGATGTCTCATGAAAGCCATTCTCTGACTCAAGGATTCAAGAAGGCAGACAGGGCTTATCAATTCACTATACATAAAGAGTTCAGTTGTCCTGCGGCAGCATTGCTTTTATCTTGGGAGGTTAAATATTAATTTATTACATGTATGGGAAAAAATTTACCTCTTATTAAACCCCTCATATGTTTCCCATGCCTATATCTCTTTTTGTGTATACTGATCTCTAACCTACAAGTCATTAAATTATTTTTGCCTCTAAGGTAATTTATTAATTATAACATACATTTGTCATTAATTAAAAGATGCAGTTGGCTTAGTACTTGATATTGTTGCTAAATTAATTCATTACTCATTTTACTAAAAGCCAAGATATGACCTTCCTACAGTGTTATACCTGGTGCTGTTGTTCCACACCAGCTACCACAAGATCTAATAATAATTACAGAGTATTCAGGCTGTCTGGTAGCTAGTAAGGATCTCAAGATGGTAAAGGAGGGCAAACTATTAGAACTGAGATCTGTGTTCACACTCACAGAGAGAAGGAGCTTGCCTAAAAGGAAAAGGACACTACTGATCACAGGAGTCACAGGAGGCACAGATAGAATATGTAAGAAGTTTTTATTTAACCACACAGGCAGATGAATCAGTATTTCAGGGCAGTCAGAACTACTGCCCTGAAAAAAACCCCTGCTTCTTTTATAACACTAGAGTGAAGAATAACAGATATACTCTGAATTGACCTGATCTTTGCTGTTTTTCACTTAGAAATGTTCAGTGTATAGGTCTATAACTATTGTGTTTTGATAAAGTAATTTGTAATTAGAGCCCTACTGGAAGTCCTATGATGAAAGTTATTCTTCTTGTTCTTCACCTCACTGTCTAACTGCTGGGATTATTGGCAGTGGTTGACAGTGTAGCGTTCTGCAGTCTCCACTCAGTCAGGAATTTGAGATTTTCCCAAGGCAAAGAATTTTTGGGTTTTTTTAGGACACAATTGGTATTTGTGCTGCTTTGGAGAATAGGATAACAATGACTTCTGCAATACATATTCAACAAACATTTGGAGGAAAAATAAGTTAGGATGTAGTTTTTAATCCAGCAGATTTCAAGAAGGATCCAATAAAGGCAGGAAATTACTGACATCTCTCATCTCTTCCCAGGCAATGATGCCCCAGTATTCCCTGACATGTGAACAATCTGGTTTCCTCTTGTCCAGAACTACTCCAGCCTCATCAAAGCCCCCATGACAGAGAAACTTCTTTGTTTTTTTCCTCATTTCTTTGTGCATATCCATGTTTATTTTTGATAATTATTCTTTGGCTAATACCAGTTTCAACAGCACATACTGTGTTTGGTCCATACATGCATTCATGGCCAGTATGTCAATCACAATTAATTTCTCTATTGTTAATTCTCATCAATTAGTTTGGGTTTATTTTGTTTTTTGAAACCAAGGAACACCCATCTTTTATATTCATTGCTGAACTTTTAACTAATTGGACAGAAATTTAAATCAGTGGGAAAAAAATCTACCATGGGAGAGGATGGATATGAAGATCATGTAGACAGGTCATTATCTGTGCTAATTGCATTACTTGGACTAATACACTACATAAATGAAAGTGGCACTGGTTCTTCATCTATTCATACAGATAATTCTAGATTTCTGAACGAGTAAATGTATACTTATATTTTTATGTAACATTTCCTCACATCTTCAGGAAAAGAAATATATTCTCATTTATGAAGACTACTCCTTTCTAGAAATCCATACAAATAAGTTAAAGGAAATGGCAATAGTGTAAGTCATTATGTAGAAAATGGTCAATAGGGAATGCATTATTTCTAGCCATATCTTTCATTACATTGAAAGGCTCTGGAAATTACATTAAGTTTCACTTTTTCACTTTTGATTTTTCTCTTATGATGATCTTTTTCAAAACATTACACCAAGGTGACTAGAACATGCAATCAGCATTCTTTTGGAATTATACTGGGACGCTGTGGTCACATTAGGAAATGACACATCACCCTGATTACCTTTTAGGGATGTTTATCAGCTAAGGATACAGCAATAAAATGTTTAGTTATCATGGTCAACAGGAAGGTTGACCATGGCTTGTGTCAAAGCAACATTAGAATCGAGTAAACCTAGGTGTTAAATAATTTATTTTTAAAAGAAAGCTTTTCCTCTCTTCTTATCCTACACATTTTGAGTTAATCAGAAATAGATTGTGCTATTTTGGGATTGAAAGTCATGTTTACCCAGATAGTAAAAAAGGCTTTTACTGGTCCCTTAAAGCAGAAGTTCACATCAAACCACTGTCAAACCTGTCAAGAGCATATTTTTCATATAAGAAGAAAGAAATTTGAAATTTTAATGATAATAATTAGAAATATTTTGATAAATGACATAAGAGAAAGGACATATAGTTGTTTAAGGAGAAAAAAATAATCACAAATGTCTTCCTTCATGTGTGGTTCAAAATTTGTCAAAAATAAAATAAACAGATCTGCATCCCATGCTAGATATGAAAACAGCTTCACTAGCAATAAAAATAAAGATATCAAGAGGATAAGGAGTTTCCAAAGCCATGAATTTGAGTAAATATGAACAGAAGGAATTTAGGGTTATTTGGGGTTATCACAGCAACCCAAATAAAATGGATTTTAATGTCAATCTGTTTTTGTGAGATGCAAATGAAATACACAGATGCTTTAGAGATGATCAAATTTAACAGCTCTGAAACTTTGTGTATTTAAAAGCATAATATAAATTTTAATCGGCATTTCCATATGGGAAGTTCTGTGGATGAAACTGCAGAGCTCACAGAAATACAACCACTGATGCCAGTGTTTGTGGCACTGGGGCTAACACAAAATGTCTTGCAAGGACAAAAGAGAAAGCTGTTATAAACACTGGGATCAGCACCATGGCAGAATGCTGACTTCCTGCCACTGTCACCTTCCACAGCCCTCAGCCCTCCTGCTCCTTTCCCGGAGCGCATTTTTACCAGGATCCTTTAGAAAGGTCTGAGCTGTGTGGGATTTGGGAGGATATATGTGTAAGACAGTACATTTGCTGTATGCTTCCTACAATCACAGGTGACAGGAGTTGATGATCAGATGATCATTCATCTTTTTTTCTCTTTTTTGTAAGGAACGATACTAAAGGCCACTAAAAGTTGTATGGTAACTTTAGGAGAATGACTCCTAAAATTTCCAAAACATATCAGCTGATTAATCATTATCTAATTTCTTCTTACAAAGGCTTGTTTTGAAACAGATGTGTTTGTACTCTTAGCTTCTCTCAGTAAAAAATTACTCAGGGGGTCTTGAACAGTGGCCAGAAAAAATATTAAAAAATTAAAGAGTAATTCCATTTATATGATCACAAAGGACATGGGTTGCTGAGATTCTTATGATTTTTTCACTTTGCACTTAGGTCTATGCAGATTTTAAAAGTGGAATCTGACAAATGATCAGCCATTGAGAAAATTTATAATATTTTCAAATTTGGGGGTGGGGGGAAAAGGAGTAAAAATCATGGCATTACAGACAAGGTGTATTTAGAAAATGCAGCTTCCCCTGGAGCTTTGTACTCCATATAATTACATTCCACATACAGTAATTGAAACTTGTGAATACGTCAAACTGTGTGTTTTCACAAACCTCCAGTAATCATCTCAAATTATTTAAATTCACTATTTGACATAATTGCTATAAATATGAGAGAAAAAGATATTCCTAGGGTATATTGCTTCATAACTCTATCAAATGACTACCTAGGGAGATAACAACACTGTGTTCCTATGGAAATCTGCAGGATAGCAACATCCAGTACTGAATACTTGTCTGTTCACAAACCCTCTTTAAATTAAAGGGAAAGCTCTGTGGTCTGGGACAATACACATACCTCTTTGATTCAGAAATTTCCATAAAATCAAGCACTTGGAAACTGCTGGCCAACAGCTCAACAGCTGTCATCAGGAATAGCTCCACTGAAGTCAGAAAAAACAATGTTGGTTTTTTCAACAGATAATTCAAATTGTATGTCTCGGGAGAGTACACATGCTGGGTTCCTGACACCATTGCAATAGACTTGTCACCTCCACAAAGATTACTCCACGACCAGAGATTGTCCTATTTGCTGTGCGTTTAATGTGTGAGAGAAAAGGCTCTCTAGGGGTTCGTGAAAGCCAAATGCCGATTGTAGTTTCCAGCCCTTCTAAACCTTTGAGATGTCAGGAGGGCTGGAGAAAAAAATTTTCCCAACACATTCGCTTTGAGAAGTGCAGTGTAATCTGGAAAGGTAAAGAAGAGGGCAGGGGGATAGAATGGGTTGGGGTGTCATAAATTACTGGTGAATATTTCCTAACATGTCATTTAAGGAATGAATTTATTCCAGCCTGTTGTCTGACTGACCAAAAGGTAAATGGGAGATTAGTTGATAATGTGTATCACTTCTGGTAAAAAGAATAAATGGAGTCATTGCAGGAAACGGATGTACAAGAAAACATTTGTACATTTTTATTAGGAAACATGAGAATTTTCCAGAGGTCTTTTACAGCATCTAACAGCTCTTTGATGGCCCCTGGAGTTAAGGTGAATTAATGAAGAAGAAAGAAAAACAGAAAACCTTGTAGAAAATCTTTTCATCCCTTTAATTATATGTGTGGAAAAACAAACAAACAAAAACAAGCCATAAAGACAATTGCAGAAATCGCTTCAGCTAGAAAGTAGAAATAAGCTTTAAAATGGGGTATTTTCTTTTACTTTGTCTCTCTGACTGTATGGTGGAAAGATGAATTTAAATTTACAAAATCATCTTGTCATTCCCTCAAGAGTCAGAGAGCCTTGTGGACATTTCCTAATGTTGTGGATGTTCAGATGACACTGTGAAGATGGTGAGGCACTGGTACAGGTTGCCCAGGAAAGTTGTGGATGCCCCATCCCTGGAAAAATAAAATATATCTAGATGGGGTTTTGAGCAATCTTGTCTAGTGGGTGGTGTTCTTGTTGTTCTATGGTTATACAAAATGTATTTGAAAGGAAAGGTGATTTATTTAAACTTTTTTTTTTTTTTTT
>VWYO01026411.1:320715-333189 GCA_013400275.1 Rhadina sibilatrix | reverse complement strand
TACCCCTCCCCACCCCTTACAGAATTGCCATCAGCTTTAACAGCCAGGATTTAAGGTCAGTTTGGGTCTCAAGCTTGGTCCTGATATTCAGAGGTGGGACAGAAGTAGAGAGACAATCTAAGCTGATGGGCTTGTACGGCTGCTGTAAAATGTGTTTCCACAAAAGAGAAAGTACTTTCTTTTGGGATAGGCATGGGAAAAATTCTTGCTATCTTATGCCATTATTTTCCAATCTCTCCAGAATATCATTGGTTATTCAGTTCCTCATTCATTTTAAAATATGTGTAATTAATTCATTTAACCTAATGTCAGGATCAGAATTCAGCTGTATATATACCTGCTTCTTGTACCATTTGAGATATCCTGATACACCTGAGATATCCTCATGGACATCACAAATGTAATATAGGAAATGTCTATCCCATTGGAGTAACAGCAGAAAGACACGAGTGCATGGTTCACAGAGATATTAACTCTGATGTGTGAGAACAAACCTGAATCCCGCCCTGAAAGTTATATGAGGTCAATCCTATCCTTAGAAAAGCTACAATAGTAACTTTTAGCCATTATGCCTCACAAACATACTGTAATTCTAAATGGGGTTCATAAAATGATGCAGATAAATTCACATCTGTGGTGTGAATTTTCACATCCTTTGACATAATTTATCTTCATGAGTATGACTTTTGCACACTTGCCCCACACTGGAAAAAATAAACAAAACAAACCATCCCATTAAGGACAGACTTTAAGGTAAAGAACAAGGTACCTGTTGCTGTAAGCTTCACCACAATTGGCAAAATGTATTTTCGTCAGTGGAACTGCGAGTGTCTGGTTGGGTTGCAAGATCACTTCTAGCAGTGCCATCTAGGGGCTGCAGCCACAGCAGTGCTCTTGTGAAGAGAGATTGCCAAATCCATTTTTTCTGTCTCACTGGCCCGGCTAAATAGCTCAATAAGATTCATTTGGAATTTTAATATTTCTTTGTTCCACAAGCTTCAGTGAATTTTTTTTTTTTAATATGAAACTTCGAGATGTGACAGAAAAGAAAGTGGTTTTGACTTGGTTTTTAAATGAAATGTCTTTGTGAAAAGCTGGCTCTGCTGAAAGCAATGCAAAAGCTTCATTGATGTCTATGAGTTGAAATTTCACTTGATTACTTTTCCTATTTAAACACATTGCTCTTTTAATGAAATACATTTACATCTATAACATTTGAGACAGACAATTCTAAAGATTAATCTTTCTGTAGAATCTTTAAACTTGAATTGAAGAGTTGAAAGCAAATCAGAATTAATAACCAGACATTTATGCTTTCCACTCAAGAGACTGTGCAGAAATACATTGCTCTTTTTTCTGTTTTCCTTGCCTTTCCAATACACAAAACATTTCATCCATCAGTAGCTACTGCTTCAAAGCCTCAAAGGCTCCATAAATCCTGGATTATCTCTGCAGTCTCTAATAAGAAAGAAAATATTTGAGGTATGACCTTCTTCTTCTTAAATTTCCTAGTAAAAGCACAAGCAGCTAATCATATCAGCAGAATTAAAGTGATAGAATTAATAGCATCAGAAGAATTATCAGCAGATATTACAGACCAGCTTCAAACAATCATCTCCTGGTTTTGTTTTTCCCTTCTACCTTTTCTGCTTTAAAGGTTTTTGGGTACAAAAATACTCATGATAATGTGCTCATTGCCAATTACTAAGCCTCCCATGGGTTTATGGAATAAATTACAAAATTATGTGGAAAAATGAGATCCTGCAAAAAGCCAAAACACTGAAGAAAATGCATGTTTGCTTTAATATTGCTATTAGCTTCCATTATGTTACATCAGGAATGGAGGTAGTACTCAGTACAATGGTTTTAAAAAAAAAGCATGAACTGAAGAACAGAATAAGTGAGGAGGACAGAAAAGGAGGGCCCTCTGGAGATTTTTGAAATTGCTGCTCAGCTGTTGCACTCCCAGATTTTATCTTTGGCTGCCAGAAGCTCAATCCTACACAGCACCCACCGAAAGCTGAGTATCACCACTCTTTGCTTGACACAGTGGCTGTCAGAATTCATTGGCATGGGACTTGGCTGAGGAATACCCAGTGTAGCGGCATGATGATTAAATTTCTGTCCATGTGCTTTATCTGAAAATATCTGTTTAGTCAGGAATCCTAATGCAAACATTTCCTATCCTTGATGGCCCATCAAAGTGGGTTTTCTTGTTGAAGATAAAGTGCAGGTAATGTAGGGAGGAAGGATTACTGATTTTGAGCTTCCTAAGTGATTTTATTTTGGCTCAAACCAGACACCACTTTTGACCAGTTGTTTTGCTGTCAAATTCATATCTGCTTTCTTGGGAAACCAGATATGCTACTCAATTACTAGGCAGCTAAATTGCAGATGAGGCTGTGGCTTCTGCAGGCTTCCCATCAAGATCGTCTGGGGACACTGACACTTGTAAGGTGGGATTTGGAGCACCTCCCATGGGCTGAAATGGGATAGTCTGAATAAACTCAGCTTTTGGAAAAATGGATCTGAAATTACTTGAGTGTGCCATGCTGCCCCTAAATCTTATGATTACCAAACCTGCCTTTCTACAACCTCCCACTGCAGTGATTTACTTTTGCTGTTGTGAAACCCAAGCTCGTGGAGATGAGCATACACATTGTGGGAACTAATCATAGAAGACATGTTACTGCCCCGGAATTTCCCCTCACTACACTTGGTGAGGGGATGATCTTCACATAAACAGAACAGACAATCGAGGATAAAAGTATCATAAAGTCACCCTAGGACATTATGGTACCTGGAAATGTGGAGACAGTCACAACTCTGTCCTGCATGTAAATGGACAAAGCAAGTCAACAAATTTTAATTCTGTGAAAAATTGTAGGAGCTCAGTCTTTGCATTGTATCAATGTATCAATCTGCTTGGTCAATCCATTCATGAGGATTTTGATTAGGTCCCCTGCTGTTAATTTTCATTCATCATAAATATCACGGTGACTCCATTAAATGCAAATGCAATTCTGCTGTGCTTGATTTTTTTTTTTTTTTCAGGAAAACTGCATAGCTGAATTTGAATATAAAAATAAGGATATTTGGGTTGGAAGGGACCTTAAAGATCATCTATTTCTAACCCCATTGCATGTACAGGGACCCCTTCCACTAGACCAAGTTGCCTGGAGACCCATCCCACTCGGCCTTGAATGTTTCCATAAACGGGGCAGCCATAATATCTCTGAACAACCTGTGCCAGTGTCTCGCCATATCCACAGTAAAGAAATCTAACCTAAACCTTCCCCCTGACAGTTTGAAGCCAATTACTTCTTGTCCTTTCAACCAAGCCTTTGTCAAAAGTCTCCTTCCAGCTCTCTAAGAGCCAGGGACAGGGGAAGGGGTCCCTTCCAGATCAGAAAATGTCAGGTGGTGTCATGGGTTCCCATGGGAATCATTTACCTCTTTCTTGTACCCTTGGTTTTGGCTTTGTTTCTGTTACTGTTCGTGTCCTTTTGTACAGCCCTTTGCAGTGGAGGGATGTGGGAGAGAGAAAGGTGAATGAGTGAGTAGAACATGGTTTGTAATGTTTCAGTGGGAACATTAAATTGAGGAATACCATTCCTAAACTACAATAGCCTGTGGGAAAGCTATGTGATTTCTTTTTTTTTCCCCTCAGGGAAATTGAGGAAGCTTAAAATTCTTTTTCCTCCAGCATTAGACTAAAACACAGTTGTCTGTGAAAGCACACCCACCAAAGCAAGAAATAATAGCATGAATACATTTCATGTGGCACATGAGTGTTTATGGAACTATCTTCACAATATTTCTTTCTTTCTTCAGAAGTACTGCTTTTTATGGATAAAAAAATTTATTAGTAGAAAATATTAAAAAAGTATAGCAACAAAAAGCACTATTATTTTGTGTGGTTTGGCTTCTTAACAGCTTTGACTTCAGCTTTGTATCAGCTTCCTGATTATTATTTTTCTATCATTGGTGATAAAACTAAAGGAGATGGAATAACTCCTTAACTGAACTCATGCTTTTACAGAACACATTTCTTTGTAAGATTTAAACGACCATGGAAGTGAAGGTATTTTTAATATTACAATGCACTTAAATGTGTGTCGTTGTGCACAGCCTACTTAGGCAGAATGCCTCTGTCTAAATTCAGCCCAGACCACATCCTGATTTTGAAATAGACCATATTTTCCTGGTCACTTTAATGAAATCAGGGTATAGTTCTACACACAGATTCCATTGTTTGGATCAATTTTAATCTATCAGGTTTTTTTCTTAGACCCATCTAGTTAGTTTGTTTGGGGTTTTTTGGTTTTGGTTTTGGTTTGTTTTTTCTTGGGTTTGTTTTGTTGTTTTTTTTTTTTTTTTTGGGGGGGGGGTTTGTTGTGGTTTTTTTGGTTGTGTGGGGGGGTTTGGTTTTTTTTTTTTTTTAAGAAAAAATTGGTTTTGAATAGAAATTCCTTGGCTTCAAAACATCCATGGATCCATTCAAAGGACTCCATGTCACAACATTGCCTATGATTGCTTTCCAATCCCACTTTCAAGTCAGTGTTTCCATGATTTAATGGTCATGACGATGTTGCAGACATCCTCAGAAAGTGTGGAGCTGCAAGAGGATGCCAAGTGTGCTGAGCTGCCATGGGGCTTTATGCCTTACTCACCTGATAGAAAGAATCAAATCACAAAATCATGTCACAAAATCATAGAATGGTTTGGGTTTGAAGGGACCTCAAATACCATCTACTTCCAGCTCTCTGCTGTGGGCAGGGACATCTTCCACTAGATCAGGTTGCTCAAAGCCCTATCCAACCTGGCCTTGAACACTTCCAGGGATGGAGAAGTTACAACATCTTTGAGCAACATGTACTAGTGCCCATCTACACACCATTTGTAAAAGAAGTCTAGGAGAGTCCTAGCGTTCTCTTCACCATCTTTTAAGCGTGTTAAATGATGTTAACATGAGCACCCAGTTGTAAAAGTGAAGGAAGGAAAGGATTTTCCTCCTTAAATCATCCAAAATCAGAGATTTTTACTGCAGTAAAACCATAATTAAACTCCAGTGAAAAACTGCAAAGAATTCAGAAAATTAAACTGACATTGCCTTCTGGAAACAGGAGTACAGCATCTCCCTACTACCTCAGAAGGAAGGAGAAATTCCTTCAAAAGAAGCAGTAAACAAAACCTCTGTGGACAGGGCTCAGATAACTGAGTGGTAAATACAGATATAAGCAATATTTGAATAATTTATATTTTCCATGTGAAAGAGAATTTCCATCTTTGCTGTACAAATTCTCCTTGGTCCGCTTTGTTACACATTTACATATCAGAACTGAAGGTCACTGAAGAGTTATAGGGCAGAACTTTTCCATTGTGTTAATCACTTACAACTCTAATTTCACACTATACCAGTCCTTTGTACTCAGGCTCACAGAGCCCACTACAGTCTCCCTCCAAAAATCCTACCACAAAACCTGCTTGCTCACTGTGCATTCGAACAAGGAGTATATCCTAGACAGAGAAGGGAGGCATAAACAACTAAAGAAAAAGATTTTTTGGGTAAGCTAGATGTGGATTAGCTTCTGGTGCCTTTCAGCAAGCCCCAAGGCATCTCTGAGTGGTGCAGAGCTGTCAGTAATTCTGACCCTAAAGGTATATGGAAATTAGGAGAATACCAATAATTTTAGCAGTTAAGTGGGAAACTATCTTCTCAGAGTAGTAACTGCACAAAACCCATTAACTAGCAGCTATAAGCATTTATTTATAAGAGGGAACTGCATCAGGTCAGGAAGATTTAGATTAGGTTGTCACAATATGCAGTGTTTCAGTGTCCAAAATTCACCTTTCTGTAGATTTACAAGGGGTCCTTTTGTAACCTCACAGATATATGCACATTCAATCTTCCATTATTGTTCAGTCTTCCGACTGAATTCCAGAGTATAGCACCTTCTCTTTAATTTGTTTAAACATGTATGAATTAGGTATCTATAATAAGATGTATATAACTACTAACATTGCATCTGAAGGATAGAAATAATTTAGTATTCAATCATTACTTTTCCAGATAGAATATTTCCCAGGTTTTCATTATCCCTCTTTAAAGATTATCAAATATAATGTACTTTTTTTCATTTTTGGCTTAAGTTTCTTGGGTTGTTTTTTTTCTCCCCTCCCTATTCAGTGTGTTGACCATAAATTTTACTTGACAGACATCTTAATATTTTCTCCATGATATCTCCATGACATGCTGACCAATTTGTAACTTTGTAGATTTTTAAATACTCCCATAACTTTCTTTTTAATTGAGGAAAATACAGAAATACAAGCTAAAATCCATCCATCTCTAAGATATAAGAAAATTAAAAATTTTTAAAATTGCTTTTAAGTGCATGGCTGATTCAAGGCCTAAATATCATTGGGAAGAAATATTAGAGGAAAAGCTTTGGCTGAAGCCATACATAAATGGGACAATTCACAAATAAATATTTTTAGCCCTCTCATATTTTCAGTTTCTTCTCTCTAAGCTTCTTATTGAGAATTAAATTCTTTCAAGCTCTATAACACCCTGGAAATCAATGTAATATAATAGGTAGCATGAACCAGAATATTCTGTGTAGATGTTAATTATTCCTTTTATTAGAGTTTGGATTTAGAAATTAAAATCCATGATGATTTAGGCTTCCTTGTAATTAGATGTAATAATTGGAATTTCTCTCATAGTGTGCTGTGTCTTTGTTTTGAAGGAAGAGCAATATTTTCTATCAAGTGATATTTGATATTTATCAATTTTCCAACATTTCCTTGTGGCTCTCTCTACTGAAACTTCCCAATATGATCACTTGGCTGTTATTATGGCATCACTTTTTACAGGTCAAGGAGGTTTGCACAAATTTCTTACTTTCCTTCCATTTCTCTAACTGCAATTTCCTGATACTCAAAAATGACTTTGTGCGAGGGGGTGATGTTTCTGATGAAGGTACAGCACAAACCAAACAGAGCCATGGAAATCTGCCCCAGCAAATTGGACTTTTTAGAAGAGTGAGGTTCAACATCACAAACAGCTCTCCTGCCACATTCTTCTAAACCTGTTTTTTGAGTACTTTTGGGTTTTTATTTCTTAGGGTCAGGTGGCAGCTCTATGGGTCATCACTTACTATGAAATTGCATAAAGAGACTGGGCTAAATAATTAACTATTTTGTCAATATAATTAGTATGAAACTCAGAAATAAAATTGGGTATTAACAGCTGTCTAACATGTACCTTTTACAAATAATCCCTTCATGCTGACAGCTGGAATTTCCTGGTTTTGAGGACAATCATCCTCCCTCTCATGGGGAATAACTAATTAAAAGTGTCTCTTCAATCACTCCTCATCATCCAAGGATTATCTAGTGATGAGGGTCATCTGCACAGGGCCAGCATTTAAGCATATTCATATTAAACTTAGAAAAAAAAAAAAAAAAAAAAAAAAAAAAAAAAAAAAAAAAAAAAAAAAAAAAAAAAAAAAACAAACACCACCAAACTAACCAAAACCCAACTTATTTTCTATAGTGTCTCTGAAATGTTCTCATTGCCCTGATTTTGGATCTTTCATACTTTAAGATATTAATATCCAGCACTTTCTTATCATTAATTAAGACAAGTCTTAAGTCAAATTCCAATCTGCATTCAGGTTTTGATCAGCTAGCCCTAGAAATTTGAAGTGATGGATAAAACGCCCATTTTATATTCCACGTCGATCATGCAGATCAGCTGATTTATCAAAATAGCTTCAATGGGTGAATTATAATGGTTTCATACTTGGTTCCAATATTCTTCGGCTTTGCTTCTCTTTTTAATATATTTTTGTGGATGATGCCTCATTTTCATGACATATAAAACCCCAAAAAGTTATTTTTATATTGAGTTTTTAACCTTTGATCCAGTATTGCAAATGTTCTAGAAGAAGAAAGCACAAGTGGAGGGAATAGAGGCTTTGTAGTAATAGGAATCAAAGCCCTGAACAATAAACCAAGACCTCCATGGCTGAGTAGACAGCAGAGTATGGCAAAATTAGGAGAGAGCTGGCAGAGAAGTAAAACTGAGCACTGTAAGGTATGTTTCCACAGCTTTTTTATCTGTATTGTTCTAAAGTTTAAATATCCAGTCTAGGGTGAAATTCAGACAAATTTAAAAGCCTAAAAAGAGTGCAAATTATTTTGCTGTTATTCAGATGTTCCACTAGAGTTTCAAAATAATGGCTTGTCTTTTATCTAAATGGCAAAATTTCTAATGTGAAGGATGCTTGGATGTTAGTCACAGCTGAGACAGTGATAGCTAGAGAATCCATCTCAGCAAAAAATAGCTTTCATCAGTAAATGCAACCCAATTGGCCAAGGCAAATAGAAGAAATACAGAGAGGCTGAGGGAGCTTGTTTATTCAACTGGGAGTGGAGAATAAGAAGGAGGAGCCTTTTGTCTTCAGATACTTAACAAAGAGGTGTCGAGATGAAAGAGCAATGCTCCTATGGCAATTGCACAGTAAAGAAGCTGTAAAAACAAGCTGCAAAAAAGATAATTGTGGTTAAATGTAAGAAAGAACAATCACAATAAGAGTATCTGAGCATAGAAGCAGGAATCCAGAAAAAAATGAGTGATTTAACATATACAGTGGCACTTTGAGTGAGAAGGTGGACTGGACAGTGCCAGAGGTCCCTTCCAATCTGTTGTTTTATGGGAGTGGGAGAGGGTCTGTATTAACAATATAACCATGTACATGGTTGTTCCCAATGCCAAGTTTGAGCTTTAATTTTCTCTTTACATATATTATAGATGTAGCCTATAATTCTGTCAGCTTATGATAATCATCAGTAATGCATACAGTGATAAAACATACATATTTACCGTGCTTTAATATTTCTATCCAGCCCATAGCACCTATATATAAGGAACAGGTGACTTCAGTCAGGTTACACTCTTCAGCCATTGTGTCAAAAAATTCGAGTATAATTTAAATTTTGTAGGATAGATTATAATGGCAGCTCCATCGGCCAAATGAAGAAAGTACTTTTTACTCAGATTTACTCAACAGTTCCTGGGATTGGTCAGTTGCTTTGTTTTGTAATAATCAGATTCTATTTTGTAGCCCCACTTCTTACTAAGACACCTTGCTCACAGATTAATAGAAGCTGATGTTGTTGAGCATCTACTCAGGGTCTGCAAGTATAATTAGGAAACAAAAACCATTTAAATCGGAAGATAAACAATTTTGATTCTCTGAAAACTTCTAAATCACCCATAACTGAGGTTTCTGCTTTCAGGATCATTGCTTTTCCCCTTTACATGCACTGAAATTAATGTTTTCTGAAAGCAAAGGAAAGTAAAATTAAAAATTTTTGTGATACAAATGATAATTGGGCACTTGTCTGTTAAGATGGCTTTATTTAAACAAAATGTACTCTTGTAACACTGCATTTCCAATTCTGCAATCCTGTAATCTTCAGGCTGCTTCTCTTCTCCAAGTCATCATAATTAAAGGCAGGTGTTCAATTTAGCCACCAGAAGGGATGAGTTAATGTTGTAATTATTAGTTGCAAAAGATTTCTAATTAGAATTATAAAGTATTTAGTTGTGAATAGATGCAGGTAGATGCTCATAAGAGGTTGTTTTATTTTAAGTAAATAAACACCTACCTCCAATAAAATGAGAAGGACTTGAGCTCCTAAGTATGTTCAAAATGTCATTAGGAGCTTATTTATGTCTCAGGGCAATAATTAAAAATGTTCCTTTGTATGAGATTCAGATTTAAATTATTATCCAAGCTTGCAGGTAACAAATATGTATTACTAATAAGAGTTTGTCATTCCCTTTTGTTACTAACAGAATGGAAAGCATTATATTGTGTTGTAGCATTTTATCCTGATCTTCTATTTTCAAGTAGAAAACAAAAGTATTTTTCAAATAATTCTGACCTAACAACTTTGTTATTAACAATGTAAAACATATAGTAGACATAGATTTATTTTTTGTTTTTCCTCAATAGATACTGAACACTGTAGTCTAAATAACATTTAATTTTTGCATTTAGCTTGCACCAGCAGTTTTTATACCTCATGAATAGTTGCCTACTTTATTCTTCAGGTTTTATGAAATAATCCCAAATTTGTGTGAAGTATATCGTGCTTTTTTGTAAATTTCAAATCTTCACTTTTTTGTTCGTTTGTTTTGTTGTGGAAAAATGCAAAATTATCAACACACAGTGTGAAAAAACACCCTATAACAATGTCTATATAATGGACACCTCTAAATTAGCCATTAATAATCAGGAAAGAGATCTTGGAATTATTACAGGAGTTTCTTTGAAAGATTAGTATCAGTTTTTGGTAAGCAAAATAAAATATTTAGCTATAATTAAAAAAATGAGGTAGAGAACAAATGGTTGCTTCTATTTCATTGGATGGTTCTTTCTATGATTTTTTAATTGCACTAGTACTTGTCATATTATCCCAACAAAAATATAAGAAATAGAAGAGTACTGAGAATAATGACATGGAGGATCAGAGGAACAGAATATCTAGCATGAAAAATAATTGCAATGACTTTTCCCTTTGAAAAGAGATGATGAAAGGTACGATCATAAATGAGGCCCACAAAACTGAAGACAATATAGGTGTATTACTTCTCAGGATGAGTGGAGTCCTCTCTTCACCCTTGAAACTACAAGGAGGCAATTTTTATTAGTGGATATTAAAACTCATATTTAACAAATATAGCACTGAAAGAACAACTCTACCTACCATCTGTAATCTGCCAAAAGAACTACATGAGATTTTGATGCAAGTAAACATTTTTCTATTGATAAATAATATACTTAAATTGCAGAACACCTCAAGCAACTGCATATCCTTTTCCCTCTCATTATTTATTTATTTGCCTCATAACTTCTAAAATGGCTTTCTGACAAATGCTCATTATTTAGAGTAACTTTTTTAAAAAAAATTCTAAAATAGAATCACGCCATGATGGAATCATTTATGTTGAATAAGACCTTTGAAATCAAGTCCAGCTGTTAGACCAGCACTGTCAGATCTACCATTAAACCACACTCCTAAGTGCCACTAAGTGCCTGCGGTAGTTTAGCAGGGACGTGAGCTTTTCTCTTTCTCTAACGGAAGTTATAGCAGATGTTGACAGCTTGGTTGACCAATTAAAGGATGAGATATGCCTCTGGAAACACCCAGGTTTAAAAGCAGCCCAGGCAGCCTTAGAAGGCCTTTTCCTTCCTGTCAGTTGAGCGGGTAATATGGACTCGGGCCGTTCTATGGGCCAGCCAGGGCTGCTGCTTCCCCCACCCGGGGCGGGGAGCCCCCTTGAAGGCCTGGTTGGGCTCCATCGGCTCCTGGCAGGGGAGGAAAGGCTGCAGCTTAACATCAGCTGGTTTTAAAGCTTATCTCAGAACGCACCCAGCTGGGAGGGAGCCAGGCTCACCCCAATCGTCTGATTGTCCCCCAGGGGTGGGCAGGGTTTCCCGCCACCCCCAACGGTGGGAGGAAAGGAGAAGGGGAAAGCCCAGCCCTTTGAGATCTCCCCCTGAGAAGCTGCTGCAGAAATCGCTCGCCCGCAGCAGGTCTGGGCAGATTTAACCCTTTCCTGGCAGCATGAAGCTTTCAAGGCTTAACTCTTCCCTGGGAGAGAGAATAAAAAGAGAGAGTGCACATAGAGAAAACTCTGCATGTCAGTCAGATGAAGAGAGAGAGTGAAAGATTAATTAGAAGAAAGAGGAGTTGCCTCCTGGCTGGACTTCATTTTGAGCCATGAAAATGAACTCTATATGTAAATTATGCCTTCAAACCACTGGAAAAATATGCATTTGGGGAGATATTTTTTAGATTTGTGTCTGGATCTGAGCAAAGATGTTTGTGATGGACTAAGTGATATTGATCTGATGAGGTGTTTGGACAGATATAGAGATGTGAAGCCCTCTGTACCAGTAAAGAAAAAAGAAATCTCTGTTCCTTGAGAGGAAGAATCCTTTGTTTTTGGAGTTATTAATCTTTAAAAGGTGACACCCCAAAAATGCAAAAGTCTAAAACCAATGACCCATAAGCAGCTTGGGAAACTGCTAATAGGAGGAGTCACAGAAGCAGGTTTCCTGAGGCAGCTGTTTTTGTGATGGTTAAAACCACAAGAGAACTGTTTTAGGTTGTCAGTGGGATCCGTGACTCTAAAAGAAACTCCTCTCCCAAAGAACTGATGAAAGACTATTTTCAAATGGTAAAACTGAATGAAAATCACAGGTTTTGTCTCACTATGTTGTTTGTGGGAAAGTGAACACTTGTGGGGAGAAGGAAGAGTGTTTTAAAGGTTTCATGTGGTTTTGAGTTTTTTTTCTTTCTTTTAGTGTGTGTGTTAATAAAATCTGTTTACTTTTAAGTTAGGCCTGTTTTGCCTTTTTCTCCTAATTCTCTCTCACAGCAGAAAAAAAA
>VWYO01026411.1:309861-320666 GCA_013400275.1 Rhadina sibilatrix | reverse complement strand
AAAAAAAGACACTCAAACCACTACACTGAATTTGGCAAACAGAATTTGGCGAACATGAAACCACTACAGTGCCACATGTCCTTCATGGACAGTAACTCTACCACTTCCTTGGGCAGCCTTGTCCAATGCTTGACAATGCTCTGAGTGAAAAAAATTTTTCATCAGCCTTCTATAAATGGAAGAGTTTGTTGTCCTGTGTATGTTCAGCTAAACTCAGGTAGCAAAAAGGACACCAGATCCTTCTGATTCTCTGCGTTTTCCTTCCCTTTTTTCCTACTTTTTATCTAGCTAGGGGCAATTTTGCTGATCCGGAAGGAAAGTTTTGAGGACCCCAATTATTTCTTCTCCAGAATGATTAAGGACAGATCACGGTCATTTAAATGTGGATTAACACATATATATATTGGGACCAATTAATACCTATTTTTTTTGAGTAATTCTTATTAAAGAACATAGCTCTTCACAAAGCTGGCCTAATTCAGCCTTTTTGAGGCCAGCAGGGGATAACCAAGTAGCTTCAAATTAATAGAAGCAGAACAGAAACAGAACTACTGTGTTAAGACAGAGTAAAACAGGTGTTCCTATTTATAATCTTTTCTTACATATAACGGTAAAGTGATAATTTAAAGGAGCACTCACTTGGGATGGGAAAAGCAAACCAAAAAGCTACTACTTCGCCTATTTAATCTTTCAGACCTGAATATTTTTTCAAAAAGTTTTCATTTTATTTGGTGGGGAGTTTCCTACTGTGCTTTTCAGTTCTGACCCAAAGCAATTAAATCAGACAGTTTATTTCATGGTTTTTTCGTTCCAAGAAAAAGAAGACTGGAAGTATGTTTACCCCATTTTTTTTCTTCTCCATTTCTGCTTTTTAAAAATTAATATCTTTATACTTTGTTTGGTGGAATAATAGTGAGAAAAGATAAAGGCTTTTGACTTCTATAAACTTTATGATATGCAGTTCAATAATCCATAAAATATATGAACAGTTGGAAGTATTTTCTTCCTGTTAGAGGCTTTACAGAAGAAAAAAATATATAAAATTGATTATGTACTAGTTGTGATGTTATAGTGATGCATTCTATGTTGCTCAAGATGTCTAAATAGGAATAAATAATAAACTAGGAAATAAACCACAAAACCACCATATTTGCTTTGCATTCTTTCAAAATATCAGCTGCCGTTTCCATGAAATGCATCATTCAAACACTAATTCTGTTGTATGAGTGAGTGGTCTGCAGCATCAACTAAAGAAAGGCAAAAACACACAGTTCATTTGTAAATATCAAGATCATATACACATCAATTTGTGCAGCCATGGGGTTTGAAAACACCTTAATTAATTTCAATTTCCTATTAGTGAAATCAGAGAATTCATCAAAGATAATTGCTAGATGAATATTACCTACTTTGGACTTGAAAACATGTATAATATAAACAAGTTTGTAATAATTTTATAAATTAAACTGATATTTGTCTGTTCACCTAGAAAAAGATTAAGTGTGGACAGCTAAAACCTATAAACTTGTAACTTGTTTTAGGGTTTTTCAAGGATCAAATTTTGCTTCAGTTTTTAGTGATGACTTCAAAAACTAAAAATATTTGATTGGGCTGGTTGTGGCTGGAGTAGAATTAATGCTCTACATAGTAGCCAGTACAGGCTGTGTTTTGAATTTCTGCTGGAAGCAGTTTTGATAACACAGGGATAGTTTTGCTACTGCTGAGCAGTGCTCACACAGCGCCAAGGCCTATTTGCTCCTCACCCAGCCCAGCACAAGGGGTTGGGAATGGACACAGGCAGGACAGCTGACCCAAGCCATATCCCATACTACAGGGTGTCATGCTCAGCACATAAAGCTGGGGGACAAGAAGTAAGGCAGGGACATTTGCAGCAATTGTGTTTGTCTCCCCAGGTCACTGTCACATGTGATGGAAATCTACAGACCTGGGCATAGCTGAACGCCTCTCTTTCCAATACAAATGGGGAATTAATTCCCTGTTTTCCTTTGCTTTACCTAGTAAACCGCTTTTATCTCAGCCTATGAGTTTTCTCATTTTTATTCTTTCAATTCTTTTCTCCATCTAAGGGAGTGACTGAGGAGCTGGATGGGGGTTAGTTTGCAATTGGGATTAAACCGTGATATAAAGAAAGTAAGAAAGTTGTATTTTCTATGCTCTCTACTTCTTCGTTAAGCCCCTTAGAACAGAAAAATGAAAGCAGAAACCATTAATAAAGTTCTACAAAAACCTTAACAAATTCTTTCTCTGCCTTAAAACCATATTTTATGGTTAACCAGGGCAGAGAGTTGAAGGTGTACCAAACCCTACGCAGGGATACAGTACAGACTGTTTTCTTGTATTACATGTGTTACATTAACTGTACAGGGATGGCAAAGAGTGGGTGTTTCTGTGGTGTAATGCATGGATAAAAAATGTCCAGGACTAAGAGCATAAGCATGAGTTTAAGAGCACATGTATAATACCTCTGATTCATAAGGTTCTTGAGGCATTCAAGACACAGCTATTGGAAATGGAGACTGTAGCACTGTTGTCTTCTACTAATGGATTTCTTTTTGGAGATGAATTCTGGGCTTGATGGGAATTTGGCTTAATACAATATGATTTTTTTTTTTCTATATTTGTGTATTTTTCTTTTAACAAAATCAACAAAACATATTTCCAGAGCAAGGAGTGCTTTATCCAGGTAAATCAGAATCTCTTTAAATTGAATCGTCATGATTCATCTCATTTCACCTGGAGAAATCCCCAGTGTGAATGTCTACATCAGAACTAGTAATCCACATCTTATTCTCAATGGAGACAAATAGGCACTTTCAGGCTGTGATTCAGTGTATCTTAAGATAGATATCTAAAATGCATTATATCATAAAACAGCATAAACTGCCAATGCTGTGGAATAAATCCACAGGAATGCTCTAACAGGATGCTTACTGTAATGTGGTTTTCACATGGCCTTTTGACCCCACATGTGAAATCTGGGATTCAATCAGAAATATAATTCATTTCTCTTACACAGTGCTTCACAACTCTTTAAAGGAAAGTAAGAGGTAAAACTTCTGTCAAAACTTTATTTTACTCATTTGACAGGTCCTTAATAAGCATACTTTACTTTTATTTCTGAAATAATTTCAATTTCAGTATTTAAAGAAACATAAGTTCCGTGATGGGAGGCACCATTTAGCCCTGTGTTTGGTCCCTAGGGTAGACAATAGGGGAAGATTCCTATAGAAATCATTGAATCATGTCACTGACTGCAATCCACTCTTTTTCATTCTCCCGTCATCCAGAACAAGGGTTTTTTTGAGATATTAGTGTTTACATTCCTGCCTTTTTGAGTTTATTTTAATGGATGTGCAGTCCGTGAAATTTTTGAACCCTTTCATATCAGTTTCTCTTGACATCAGCTTTTGAAGGTTCACTTTTCAAGAGGAGTTTCAGATTTTTTTAAAAAACTTATCTCCTGCAAGCTTTAAACGGTGGCTCATCTTTCCTGTAGTAGGATTTTTGGGTTAAAATAACAAAGAAACAACCAAATAATTCTATATTCCCCTTAACTTCTCCCTTTTGACTCTGCTGAACCATCATGTTCCTCCTCAGATTTCCTCTTCAGAGCTCCTCCCTTTCCCAGGGCAGCTGCTTCATTCCTTTTATCATTGTGATTAAGTTACTCTGAAGCTTTTTTAAGCTCCACAATATCCCTCTTGAGATGAGGAGAACAGATCAGCCTTTCAAGCTGTGGATACATAAGGCTTTTTTACAACACCAAATAATGCTTTCTCTTTTGTCTGCAATACCTTTCAGATGATGATCAACATTTCTTGACATTAGAACTAATACTAAACACTGAGAGTTTTATTACTTCAAATAAATGTTCCAAACCAGGGCCGAAGGAAGCCTGGTTTTCCACTGGCCATGCAGAGAATCACCCAGCTTTGAATAGCCTCCTACATTAAAACCTAAATGTAGATGGTGTGAAAATTTCCTAAAATTGAAGAAAAGAATATCCTCTGCCTTTTGCTGAACTTCCTGGACTCTGTACCTTAAGCTGTTTAACATTTGGAAATACCAAGCCTAGTACTGTAACTCCCATGGATCTAAGTGAAATCTTTAAGGAAAAGATCTCTAAGGAAATCTATCTAAGGAGACAGTTTTATTTATATCTCATGCTTCAAGGGTAAAATTTTCCTTGTTGGGGGCTAAATGGATCATAAGAGATAAATGAGTCTTTGCAGAGGTTTAAATCCCATGCAAAGAAAATGAGCAGTGAATCAGAAACCACAGGAGTTTGATGTGCAGGGGTTTTAGTAGGAAATATAGACTTCCCAAGAGTGTAAGAAACATGAAGATTTATTGAACGCATAGATAGCCTCAGTTTCCTTCAAGGTTTTTTGACTAATTATATACTACTTAGACCTTCATTCAGAAAAAGAAATTAGAAGACAAATCATGGTACTTGAAGAAACTGATAGTAATTACAGCTACAACAGTAATGAATCAGTAATTCTTTCAATGTAGCATGACAATTCCTCATTAGTTTTGTTTTTTTTTTCACTACACAACTTTTGTTCAAATACTTCTCTTTATCTTGATGACAAATATTCTGTGTGGCAGTTCACACACACAGAGACTCAGAAACTCACACAGGCACTCACAGAAATTGCAGTGTTTGACAGGGGACAGTCCAGTCAGGTAAGGTGAAGTATTCATAGAAGAATCATAGAATGGTTAGGGTTTAAAGGGACCTTAAAGATCATCTAGTTTCAATGTCCTGCCATGGGACAGGCCTTCCACTAGATCAGGTTGCTCAAAGCCACATCCAACCCAGCCTTGAACATTTTCAGGAATGGAGCAACCACAAGTTCTTTAAAAATCTGTTCCAGTGTCTCACAGTAAGTTTTGCAACTAGAGGGAAATTCTGCCAGAGAAAGCCAAAACTCTAAGGTTAGCTATTGGGCTATGAAGTTTATTAAGCACAGAATCAAGACTTGGTGAGTATTTTTCAACTTTTTTTTTTTTCCTACTGAAATAATAGTCATGTGTGTGAAAAAGTCCTCTATAACCACCTTCAAGAGCTTTTCTAAACTCCCTCCTCTATTCATTGTCCAAACCCCCCGCTACTAGCTTGTATGGAATACTTCACAAAACCATCTATTAAGTCAGCATGGAAAGCAGTGCCAATCCCTCCTGGAAACAGCTGTACACTGACTGGACACTATTTATCTTCCTTCTGCATTTGAAACAACAGCTGTAAGTTCTCACTTTAGGGAATATAAAGGGTATAACAATGTGAGGTGATGCATCCGATGGAAACATCTTGTAAGGCATTAAATCTGAGAAATCTTGCATAACATTAAGAGGGGTATGGGGAGGTAACAGCAAAAAACACCAAAAAGACAAACCAAAGCAAAGCCAAAGCAAAACCTTCATTGCAACTGTTACATTTCTCTTCCTTTAATATAAACACAGAAAATATTCAAGAGGGCAGACAATGTCAGTTGTAACTCTGCTTGTTCCAGTTTCTCACAAAACAGCATCTCTCAGCTAAGATGCTATTCTAAGTCAGATCTGGAGATTATTTGTTGCACAATCCTTGTAAAATCAGTGAAGAGAAACATACACACCTGAAACTCCCTAATTTACCACATCTCAGAAATTCTACTGTGCACTAAAGCAGCGTCTATGGTGTGATTTGTGCTGTGCTACAGGAGTCACTTCTTTGCTCTTTGTTCATAATGTGCTTTAACATGCATGATCCATTTTGCCCCCGAAGGACCTCCTTCAGCAAATGTTTTGTCATATTTGATATTTGATTTTTCTTTTCCTAATAATTCCTTCATTATTGAGATATTTCAGCTGAGGAATGGTTAATCCATCTGTGAAATGCTATCACTGTCTCATTATCAATGTCTCATTAGTGGATAGTTGTAGGCAGGATTTAATGGTACGTAAACATAACTAAATGGTGGAGCTAAATTATCTAATAGCTGATATTGGAAATCAAGGGGAAAAATAGAATGAAATGCAACAAAACAGAAAAAAGGGGTAAAGAAAGCAAGTAGCAGCATGGTTACTGAAAATCGTGACGGCAGCCTGATGTTCCATTGCTTGATGATTTGTTTTTAATTTTTTTTTTTTTTTTCAGTAAGTAGTGAAGTCAGAAGCATCTGAAGCTTTTGTATTGGTAAGAATTTGTGCTGCAGTGGATGCTCTGGAGACTAAGAAACTTGTTTTAATATCTGAGCCTCAGCTTGGCCATTTTTATGTCTCTTTTATCTCCCCTAGCTCCTGCTTATCTTCAGCTTCTCATTCATTCACTCAGCATTGTCTGGAAATGGTAGACAGGCTTTGAACGTATCAAAACTAAATGAACATTTGAATAAGAAGAATCCCTTTTTTTGAAGAGCTTGTCTTCTGTAGGAAGCTTGGCTATGGTTGCATCAGCTGAAATTTCTTTTATATGCTTTTCTGTAGAAAGCTATTAAAAGAAATTTAACCTCTGAGTGAAATTTTAAATTATATGTCTTAGTAATTTATTCCTAAAATTATTTGAGGGTCCTACTTCAGAAATATTCCAGAAATAGCTCAATGGTCAGGTAAAATTTTTTTGTCCCAGGGTTGTTAAAAACATTAAAATTTTATATATGGACACTTCTGAAAAATTCCAAATCTTGTTATAGCAAAGCCTGTACCCTTCTTACTGTTAAGAATATAAGAATATTCTACTGAGTGAGAGCAAAGATATATTGATGAGACCTCTTCTAACCTTTCTAACTTTCCTTTAAATACAAAAGCTACTGCTACTGAAAAAAAAAAAAAAAAAAAAAAAAAAAAAAACCTTCCCATNAAAAAAAAAAAAAATACAACATCCTTCCATTACCCCAGTAAAAAAACCTAAACTTAATCATTTTTTAGTATTCAATGAACTTTCTCTCATGGATCCAAGTGGTGATTAAGAGGTTTTCCTTGTTTACTGGAAGGCTGCTATCTCATGCTTTCTCTCTTGCAATGTAGGATCTATGCACTAGCTGCTAGCAACCTGCTGGACACCATGTAACACAGAGGAGCGTCTATGCCTCAGGGTAGGATGCCAAAGATATGCTGGGTTGTACTTGAACTGAACCGATGGCTACAATACTTTCAGTGTCAGAACAGGTTTGGAGTACTTCCCCCACAGTGTGCTGTGGGTGGCCTTGCCCTTAATGATTCTCTAGCAAAGAAAAGTAAAACAAATTAATTTTTTCACTCTTCTTGGTGTCTATTATAAGATATTCTAATTAGTGTTCCACATTAGAGATGTACCTTTTTCTTCAGTACAGCACAGTTGACTTCTGACTAATCAAGCCTCGTGCTTTATGACCTGAAATTTGCAGTGTGCTCTCAACTGGCAACTAAAACATTCTATTGAACAGTTTACATGAAACACGGCAACTAGTGTTTATGAAACATATTTCCAAATGTATTAATTCCAAAAGTTAAGTGAATTAGTTATTAGTGGAAAAATATGATAAAAGAACAAGCTGAAAGTTAGAATGTGCTCCATCGAGTCAAGTTGTCGCATCTGGGAATAATATGAATCTTTCTGGAGTTGTTCCCGTTAGGGCTCTGCCTCTTTATCTGTCTCTTTATAAAACCCAGTGCTGTGATTCCTTAAGATTTTGAAAAGGAAAATAGTTACAATGAATATGAAAGACAATATTTGAGTTCATTTGTAAGATATGGGTAAATAGTGGGAAGGTGCATAGCTGACATTTATATAGTTTTTGTAGTAATAGGCAACATGTACATGTTCAAAGCACCATTCTCTCTTCTCTCAATCATTTTACTTTGCTCAGTTGAAGCAAAGTACTGAGTTAAGCAGTTGCAGATCTCTTTTAGTTTGGGCAGATCTCACTTTATTCTAAGAGAATATGATGAACACACTCAAAACACAATAACTTCATCTAATATTATTTAATCTAAATCAGCCCTCTTTCGTTTTAGGGCCATTACCCTTTGTCTGTAAACAGCCCCTTGCAGCCTTCTTGTAGCTCCTTTTAGGTACTGGAAGGCTGCAAAAAGCTCTGCCCAAAGCCTTCTTTTCTCCAGACTAAACAGCCAGAACTGTCTCAGCCTGCCAATATAACACAGAAGATAATGTGGAGGTGACAATATTTTTCTAAACCACACTGATTATAAGTTATGTAAAGAGCAGCAACAGAATTTATTAGGATGGTGGCAATGACTTAAGAAGCAAAAATCGTAGAACTAAACATCTTTGGTTTACCTCCACCAGATGCACCCTCTAATTGTGGGCAAACATCTGAAAAATATAAACAACAAGGAACAACTCAGACCTGGTGTGAGGGTGACAGCAGGTTCAGCACAGCCCATGAAACATGAGTGAACCTCAGGAAGGGCCACGATTCACTCAGTCCTGTATTTTTTCTCTCTTTTCCTATTCTTTCCAGTTTTATATTACATCCAATATAGCTAAAGATTTAATATTAATTTCTCAGAATGCTGGAGGCTGTTTCTGAGTCATTTGGTAGCTTGTTACATTGAGTTCCTTGGTTTATTTCAGAAATGTGTTGTATAAAAAGTATATTTTGTTTCAGATGATAGATTTTTTTCCTTTATATGTTCTTTAAGTATTACATGAAGGAGTAAATAGAAACATTCATTTGTCTTGCATAACATCTCTGATTTAATAAGCCCCTGTGACATCAACTCTTACTTAACTCTGAAATTAAACAGCCCCAATTTGTTTCATCTCTCCTCCCATGGCAGTCTTTTTGTGCCCTTAATAATTTTCTTTGCCCTATTACAGACATCTTCTATTTCTGTTATCTCTTTCTTTGAGATGGTATGACCAGAATTGAGCATGAGATTCAAGGGAGGACGTGCCATCAATTTATATAATGGCATAATAATAGTTTATGAATTTGGGACATTGCTGGACTCACTGCATATACTTACTGCAGAATTCTGATCAGTTATCTAAATTCAGGGGATGATTATTATCCTATTAAGCTTTCAGAGGAGCAGAATTGAAAGGCTAAGGGGTCCTTTTTTTTTTTTTTTTTTTCTTTTTTTTTTAGCTTCTACAGTGCTGTGTTTTAGATCTACACAGAAAACAGCGTTGATAACAGGGATGTTTTCTTTATTGCTGAGCAGTGCTTAGACAGCAATAAACCCTTTCCTGCTTCTCATCCCATCTCACCATTGGGGAGACTGTGGTGCACAAGCTGGGAGGGGACACAGCTGGGACCTCTGACCCCAGCTGATCAAATGTGTCACACTATATATGTATATATTCATCCCAAACCATATCACATTCTTCTCAGCAATAAAAAATGGTGGCAGAAGAAGGAAGGAGGTGAGGGATACTTGTAGTGATGGCACTTGTGTTCCCAAGTCATCACTGCACGTGATGGAGCCCGATATCCTGGAGGTGGCTGAACACCTGCCTGCCCATGGCAAGTGGTAAATGAGCTCTTTGCTCTGCTTTGCTTACACATATGGCTTTAGCTTTACCTAGGAAGCTGTCTTTATGTCAGCCCATGGATTATCTCAGTTTTACCCTTATGATTCTCTCCCCATGCTATTGGGAGCAAGTGGTTATGTAGGGATCAGCTGCTCCATGAGCTTAAACTGGGATGGGAACAATATGTGTGATGCACTTCAGGACAGAGATGGTGCAGAGATAGTTTCTTATCTTACCCAAAAGATGATTGGTAAGCTCCATAAATTAGAACAGATCCTGGATATTCAGTGATGCTATTGTGTCTTCTCCCCATTTTCAGCCAGCCAAGGAAAGGCAATTTTCAGAGCATTTCATGTTTTTTTGCTGTGGGTGACTTCCTGTTTCAGTCTCTTTGCACTAGTTGTATTGTGCACACACAACACATACTGTGATTATCCCTTAAGATAATGATTCTTCAGCTTCCAAGATACACATGTTTTTATCTTCTTTTTGTACCTGCATACCTTGAGTTCTAGAAGTTATTACCTGATATGTTAATCTTCCATAGGCAGAAGACAAACTCTTTCTTGAAGAGTGGAAAGCCTAAGACACCACCCAGTTAGAGGTTTACAGAGCACATAGGAAATTAATATTTTCTGAGAGCCAGAATTTTGTTGTTGATTTTTTGGTTTGGTTTTCAGGACAGTTGTTTGCTATTGTGTGTTTGGATTTTTGGATTTGTTGGTTCATTTAGATTTTTGTGGGGGATGGTATGTTTTTTGGTTTTTGGGGTTGTTTGGGTTGGGTTGACTTGGGTTGGGTTTTTTTGTATGGGAACATGCTGGCCTTCATCTATTAAAACAAAAGAAAAAGACAAGATATTTTGCCAACCCTAGTTCTCAATAAACTATATATTTTATACTTTGTGGAGTCCCATTCTGAACCTAAATTTCGTCAAGAATATTTGTTAAAAATTCTTACATGTCCTTTTTCTGGAGAAAAGAGTTATTGGCAGGTGAGTATTTGCACACAGCTGCAGTGAAGACATTTCCAATTTAAAACAAATGCTCTGCTTTTCTCAAGTCAGATTATTAGGCATGACTTTTTCCTCGCTGATTTGACTAACAAACTTCTATTAATTCTTGGATGTCATATTCATGAATTGAAATCTAAAATGCCTTTACTTTTAAGTGTCATCATTTACTTTTCAGGCATATTTAATTTCAGGATTTAATCCTTGTGATCATTTGACATAACAAATTCAACAACTAAGACATCTTTAAAAACAACAGGAGAAGAAACTTGAAAATCCTCCCCTTTCAAAAAAAAAAAAAAAAAAAAA
>VWYO01026411.1:266645-305229 GCA_013400275.1 Rhadina sibilatrix | reverse complement strand
TTTTTTGGTAGTATTACTTAATTTACTCAAAATAATAATAACAAAAAACAAACAAACAAACAAATAAAATTGTGGGAGTGCCGGTTTCCAATACAGTGTACAACCAAGGAACAAACTAGGGATGTACTTTGTTTAGCATCATGGCTGTATCTGTAACTGTATTCTAGTGCAGGATGGGACAAATCATGCACCAGGTGTCCTTGTCTAGCTCTTCTGAATACAGAGAAAGCCCATACAATAGTTTTAAAGAGAGTAGATTTTCGGTGGCTGAAGTTCAGTGAGCATAATCCCACCCAGTGTATTCACACACATAGCAGCTGTTAGGAAAACCTCTCTCCACTCAAATCTACCTGCTTGTGCAGCTCAGCTGTAATCAGTTCAGCTAGCAGCTGCAGAAGAGGCTGTCTCCAGGTCATTAACCTCCCAGCAGTACATCCAGGAGTGGAGATGCTGCAGAAAGTGCTTACTGAAAAGTTTACTTTTCTGCTGCGAGTAAACCCACCACTGCATCTCACCCCTGTTACACACACAAACCAAATTCAGCTCAATTCAGTAGCCATAAATAAAGATATATGGAGTTTTATTCTTATTCCCTATGGTCTCCTAGTGTTACTCATTCTTGGAGGCTCTAACTCGTGGAATCAGTGATTTGGGTACCAGTCCATTTTGTAATCCACACCACCTCATGTCCCATTAAGGGAGCAACAGGCTGTAGCAAAGAGGCCATTGGAGCATCTCACTATTTCCCATTTGAAACGCTTCTTGATTTGCCTGTTGTTAATCAGCAGAAAAACTTGCTGTCTCAAAGTGAAACCCGTGGTTGTAAAGTAAATCCTCAAACACTTAATGGCAATGGCAAAAAGAAAAAAAGAACCCAAACATCTTCTAGGGTTTTATTTGTTTATTTATTTTTAATGGCAGACTTTCTAGAGTAGTTTAAAATTTTAGACTGAGGAGGTCATCACATTTTAATTGAATTATTTTAAATGTGCAATTTGTCATATGTAGTAGTAATTTTAGTTACTTAATAAATTACTTTGGTGTCATGCTTGAATCTCATTTTGAGTACTATATTTCTTAAAAATGTCTAAATTGATTAATATTAAAATGTAAGTGTTCAAATTAAGCAATTCTTTAACCAGTTAATGAATTAATGTGAACTTAGAAATAATAAAAATGAATGTCAGCTAAACAGCATTAGAGTTTGACCCTGAATTCTTCACAGTCAATATCTTAGCTGTATTCAGTGAAACCATTCCTGGAAATGAATATGAGTTTGCATATTCAAGGAATGAAAGTTATCTACTCAATGTACTTACTTATTTCTGAGTTCTGTGTCTGAGAAAATATGCAAATAAGTTGAAATAGTTGGCATTAATTGAAGAACTCCAGCTTTGCAGGTAGGACTGCTTAAAAAGGCATGAGGAATCTGAATTAGTTTTGCATGTATCATTGTTTAAAAGGAAGGAATTACATTTGCAGACATTCAGTAGTAGTTTCTAAGTTGTTTCTTAGGAAGATATTCCAAATATTCATAGCTTGTGAAGATAAAATTTGCCATCACCTAATTTGATCTAGCTAAAGCTAGATACAGGCAACATATTCTTGTTTTAAACCCAACAAATATTTCATTTTGTGAAGAAGAAATAAACATGTACAGACGTGAAACACTGATGTGTTCACCTGTAGTAAGTAAATTCAGAGTAAAGAAGCAAAAAATTCAGAACTGTAATTTCCAAATCTAACATGTCTAACATCTAATTCATGGCATTATGCTAAAGTTCTCTTCAGAGGAGTTGAGCAAATTGAATATACAATGAAAGTGGCCTTAAACAACTACCTAGGGGAAGAAATTGATTGCCTAATTTTAACTAAAAGTCAAACAAATTAGTACTGAAATCCTTAGGGACACTTAACAATCACATGGGGGTTGGGGTTACTTATTGGTAGCAGGAGAAGATTCAGAGAATTTCCAAGCTTTCACTGTTTTTCCATTATATGAAGAACATTTTTTTTTATCTCTATTAAGCTTCAGATCTCATAGCATTAATCAGCTTCCACTTAACTAGTAATTAAGAGACAGAACAGTACAACACAATCTAAAAGTCAGAGGGCTCTCTGTTTCTCACCTTGCTTCTTTTTTTTATAGCTGAAAACATCCTTGATTCATGCTGAGGCAAGAACACAGCACAGGTGTGAACGAGGCTGTGCAGTTGGCAGTAACTGAGAGCTCCCTTTCATCAGGGAGTTTATCACTATTCAAAAAGAAATGCTCTTAGCACAAAACAAAACCAAAAAAAAAAAAAAATAGATTGAGGCAAACTGCTAGAGGTGCTCTCTGACATCTAAACCAATCTAGACCAACTCTTCTCATTAAGACAGCCTTCTTTCATGCTGTTCTTTGTCAGGGTTTTTCCTCCTGTGGCAATTCAATTGCCAGTAAGTCTGCAGGTGACACCAATCTGAGGACAGTGAGCAAATAGACAAACTCAAGCTGTGGAGTGACCTGGTGGCAGCTGCGGCTGCAGGCAATGTCTGGGAGATTCAGTACCAATAAACATCTGTCTAAATACTCATGAGGAACTTGATATATGAACATCTGAGCATCTGTGGTACTATGGGGTAAGTTGTACAGAATGAGGGCCTCCTCCTAGCTACTACACTTCACCTCAGGTGAAAAATAACAGCAACAATAAAACCCACCCTGATGCCTTGAAATTGCCTTTCCAGGTCTGATGATTCTATTATCTTGGGAAATGTATTGCCAGTCTAATCTTATGTTTGTCAGGTCTTTCCGTTCAAACACAGTTCTTCCCACAGTCTGATAATGTGCTGTTGTTATTTTGACTTTCCTACTACCCTGTCTTTCTGGCTAAAAGGCGTTTCTAGACAAATTCATGTCTTCCTTCATCAGAAATTCTCTGCCACAAACTGCTACTTACAGTCACCTGACAAGCAATTGGCTCATTCTCTGTGAGGCAAACAGCAAATATGTATCTCCTTCATCCCAGAAAAAAAAGAAAAGAAGATATTTTCTCTTCTCTATTGGGCCAAGACAGAGCAAAACCCCTCTATTTTGTTCCTCTTTCTGAAATACTTTTTATGAGTTTTGGTAAATCTTGTTAAGTTTTGGATTTCCCAGGGGAAAGGCTATGCCTGCACATACATATACTGATTTATGTATAGACTGAGTATAGGTAATTGGATATACATATATCCGATTGCGTATCTGGTCAAATTTTGCTTTGAAGAATATATTTCATAAAACATGGGTTAATAATGTTGGGGTACCTCAGAGAGTGTTTATAACTTTTGTGAAAATCAAAATTCACCCTATTGTTGCATGATGAGACTGTGGAATAGAGAATAAGACAGTAGAGGGGGGTCATGAGCTTAGAGAAAGGAAAACTGGGACATACAAAACCCCAGACTCTCCTGAACTAGCAGTTTGTCCAAGACAGCAAGTTTGTTACTCTGTCTGCTTCACCAAGGAGAGAAAGCAAACCACTGGGCTTAATGCACTCCAGTAGAGTTAAGTGACATATCAGAGGTTTTACCTTTCTTAATTGCTAAAGTCTGGAGATCAGGGAGAAATAGCATTAAGAACACATTTGGGTATTACATGGCTCCTTTGTGTGCAATTCCCTACTTTGTTGTATACTCCTCTATAACCTCAGGGAGGTGAGTCATAACATTCACATTTTTAGAGCCATTATAGACACTTTTCTAGTACTTCAGATCCCCTGAGCTTGGAAAAGTTCATGTTTAGAAGTACATAACTAATTCATTCAAGTTTTGTTTATTGCCTTTCTCTTTCTGGGTACAATTAATTGAAGCAATATAAATATATGAGACTACCTATATAGAGAGATAGATACTCCAGATATAAAGAGTGATTCTAGTTCCTAAAAGGAAGCTGCAGTGGAAGTCAGACCTATGAATCAAGACACTATGTCAGTGAGCCTCCTCTGAATTTCTGTTTAAGCAGGAGATTACATTATAAAATGATTAAGTCACTCAGCTGTGAGCAGGAGCCTAGTGATCCATCTGCTTAGGATAATTCACATGTTTTATTTGGAGGTCATTTCACAAAATAAATCATTAGATCAGAGATTTCAAAGGCTGCCTGCCCTTTGCAGAGTAGATGAATGACCTCCAGGCTAACCAACATGGCTAGTTCAGTTCAGGGCACATGCTCAGAAGCAGAGCTGGCTCTCCGGACTAAGAGCAGATACAGATTGCCCACGCTCAGCCTCCAACAGAGCAAGGTCCAGACCTCCCTCTGCCAGGTGATATTTCCCACTAACTGGCTGCACAGCCCTGCATAGCACCAATGCACCCAAGTCTAAGTACTCATGTGTAATGTGGTCATATATAAACACTTGAGCTCTGTGGTATGCAGGAAAAGTCTATATAATCACAGAGTCATTTAGGTGAGAAAACACCTTTAAGGTCGTTGAGTCCAGCCATCAACCAAGCACTGCCAATCCACCAGTGCACTATTTTTCTCCATGCCCCATCTGGACATCTTGTAAATACCTCCAGGGATGGTGACTCATTCAAATTGCATGTTTGAACAGCATGCAGCAGCAGATCAGTCAAACTGAAATATGTACAGAAAGAGGTGACTAATGGCTTACTCTTTTTGCAACTTTGTTATGAAAGCATGGAATTAATGACATCACTGCTTCCAACATCCTGACTTCTATATTTGATCTGCAGTCAAAAAAACAGCAACAACAAAAAAAGAGAAAAACATTTTAAATTTGTTACCTTGATAAACTGCCTTTCCCAGTTTGATGTGCCCATCACATATATAAGAAGTCTAGCTACCTAAGTGGCACCCAAAATAATCACTCTGCTAGGGGCTTCTGTTCCCTTTTGCTACTAAAACTCTTATGTTGATCATCAAAAGTGGGAGTCTTGACTTTACCTCATTACATCTCTTCACTTTGCAATCCTTAATAAGTAAAGAAGATATAACTGTACTTTCTTAAAGAGCTGAGTTTTAACATATTTTTAAAAAGTTCATTTTTGGTTGCTTTTTCATGTGTTTTATTTTGTGACTTCTTTTGTGTGTTTTTATTGTTTTTTCTTCCAAGTAAAATTACTACTAACACCACACCAGTAAAAAAAAAAAAATCACATGCAATCAAGCACAAGCTGGTTTAAAAAATAGATTTATGCTAAAATCACATCTTTTAAAATAAGCAATTCATTGCTCTAATCAGTTTTTCTTTCAGCTTTTCTACCCCTTACCATTAAAATAAGCAGGATTATTAAAGTGCATAAGCTTAGTCATTAGCAGATTGCTAAGATGCTGCAGTGATTGACATCTGTCTTTGTCTATATTAGCAGTTTAATCTGCTGGTATGGCCAATCAAAACAAAAATAGGTTGATTATTTGGTGAGTGCTTAGCTTGAACAGGTAATTTAACCTGCCTATATAATCAGAACACTGATATACTTTTAAAGATCACCTGATAGAAGCAAAGAATTCTGAAGGCTTTCAAATTATTGTGCCATTGGGTTTGTAGCAGGTATGTGAGGTGAAAGTCGTGGTAAAAACCTGTCACTCTTTTTTCCTAACCAATACCTGCAATTCATTGTGTATGTATCTACATAAAACACCTTGAAAGAGGATGTGAAGTTTAGTTTTGTTCCATAAGTTTTCCAATTGCTGTTGTTCCAAGAAAAAGAAAAAGGAGGAAGAAAGGGCATTTAATTGAAGTTTAGTTTGCCTTCAGAGTGATTCCTTGGAGCTACCTTATTGTGCTTGTATTTTCAATTCCAACCAAAATGACCTTACATTTTGTAAACAAGGCCTTTGAAGAAGGAAAGCAGTGTTTTCATGCTAGTTCACTGCCAGCTGTGCTGCCTTTCATCTTTTTTCTATTACAGAGCTTTTACAAAGGAAAAACAACAGTAGAATATTATAATTAACAGTACACCTTGACCTGCATCTCATGGTTAAAATATTTAAATCAGCAGCATGTCAGATACAAGTGAGCAATGCTGCAGTAAATTAGGAGCAGCAAGCCTTTTCAAAAAGACTGCAAAACCTTTTCGCAAAAGTAGCATGATAAAAACACTTGAGCCTTGAGTTCTCCTTAAACCAAAATATATGTAACACTCTTAAAATGCCTTTAAATGAAACTTAATTTAGTAGTAGTAGCAAAATCTCTTTCCATTAGTGTGCCATGTTTCATCTAACAACTGCAAATGTGTAGAAAGCATTGGTTGATTAAACTTTAGGAAACTGTCAGCATACTGCTGCACTGATATAAATTGAGGTGATGAGCACAGGGCTACAAGCAGGCTGAATATAGTGTACACAGCTACCATTGCTTTTTACTTAAGCCACTGAAACTGACCTATGTGCTGATGTATAGTCTAAGGTGCTCTCTCTCCCCAAAATCCTTTTGCTTAACCCTCAAAAAAATCCCCCCAAAATGTTAATGCTTTCCTTAACATTTGGAGAACCTGAGTATGTATATGTGGTAAATTGCCACAACTGTATTAGTTGGTGGATACTTAAACTACGTATAGTTTAAATTAAATTAATCCAGGGGAGAAAAAAAGAGAATATTTGATTGCTGAATAATTAATGTCAACAAGATTCCAAGAATGTCATTTCTCCATCCACAGCTGGTATTACAAGGAGATCACTAAAAAAATTATGTCAAGGTAGTATCAAACTGATAAGTACAATCAATGATCCCTACTTAGGTCATTCCCTGGCCTCAGAATAGCTTTAGACTGAAAGAGAGTGGGTTTGGATATTAGTAAGAAATTCCTTACTGTGGGGTGGTAAGGCACTGGCACAGGATGCAGAGAGAAGCTGTGGATGCCCCATCCCTGGAAATGTTCAAGGCCAGGTTGGATAGGGTTCTGAGCACACAGGAAGGGGTCCCCACCCATGGAAGGGGTGTTCAAATGAGATGATCTCTAAGGTCCCTTCCAATACATTCTGTGATTCTATGATTCTGATTTAAGCACCAGAGTAAGTCCATTTAGATAAAAAAAGTGAAAGGAAATTAGGTGAAGCCAACAGGTATTAATCTGTATTTATTATGTGAGAGTAAAATTAATAAACTTTAAATTAATTAATCCTTGAAATGTACATGCTTGAATCCATGGATGCTTGGATCCAACGTGTTTTAACTAGTTCTACTGAATAAGTTGCCACAGTGTGAAATCTAAAATTGTGTGTCTTTCCCAACTAAATTCATGCGGGTAACTAAGCATTTCATGGCTAAAGATGTAATTTGTCATATTAATGAAATATTCCTTTAAAAAAAAATCTATATACAGCCTATTCTGCTGTTGAATAATTCATATGGACAACAGTGCTCCTTGAAAAAGAATTCTCATTACCCTTGTAAAGGAAAGGTAGTACACGATATTTCTGACCACATATGCTGTTGTGATGCTAAGAGCACTTTATTGCATGATTGAAAGACTTTTACCCCTAACTACAGTTATGTGACAGTAACAAAGTATTGCCCATTTAGGAAAAAAAAAAATTTACATTCTTCCTTTTCCTGCAAGTTTAGGTTTCTGGTCTATGTGCTCCACTCATAGTCACAGGTTCAGTCTGCCTATCCTTGGATACTGATGCAAGTGCCAAAGAAAGGAAAATAAAATCAAAATAGAAACTGGAAAGGTCATCTTGAAATCACCTGATCAACCTACTTCCAAAGCCTAGTCGGACTAGTTCCTCTTGAGTACTCGAAGAGTTTCAGGATCAGGTTGATACGGTTCTGAGCAGTTGGCCTGGTGAAAGGTGTCCTTGCCTATGTTGGGTAGTTGGAACTAGGAGACTTTCAAGATCCCTTCCAACTCAACCCAATCTATGATTTGTGCTCTATGATTTGGAGTCTATGATTCTTTCAAAGCTCAATCTTAGTTTGAAAGTCTACAATAGACTTGTGCAGTGAGTGTTGAGTATCTGCAAGAATTGAGGTTCTGCAAGCTGTGTAATCAATGGTGGAAGAGAGAAACTTTCAAGGCCAATATATCTTTCTCAAAATCTGAAGTGCTCTTTAGAGTTGTTTATTGACATATCTTTTGATTTCTTAGAAAGTTGTGACTTCCAATTTTACCTTTTTACTTTTTTTCCAATTCCAGTGTTGTTGGAAGGCTACAAGAAATGACACCACTTGTTGAGCATCTGATTCTGGTGGTCTCTTACCTTTGAGGGTTACCTTAGAACAGGATAGTGCTGAACAATAAATCTTAAAGACTGCTATACACCCTTCAAAGAAAAATATGTTTTGTTGGGGTCAATGTTATGCAAGTTATTATCAAGCAGTGCCTTTGCATTTTTTTTTACAAGGCCTTGTGAAGCAGATGTATAGGTCTTGACAAAAGAATGTGATATTGCTGGAGTGGTGAAATCCCTTAATATTGCTGATCTGTGAAATGAGAGCAGCTTGTATGTATAACTAGTGTATTTTTTTTCAAAGGCTTTATGGTTAGTTCAGCATTACTCTGTAGTGTTGTTTTAATTTTTTTAACCCAAATCATCTGAATTAACTTTTAAATGTAAATAAGAAAGGTGTTGTGGAGTGCAGAAAGGAAATAGTCTTGTGTGAACAAGACAAATCTGCCTACTTTGACCAGTCACTGCAGTTGTAAAGACACCTTCATGGTCAGTCAAGCCCAACATGTCTTTTTCTTCCAAATAACAAGTGTCATTAACTGAAATAATATTGACTGTGCCTTGGCTGATATGCAAACCATCTATGTATTGCTCATCATAATTAATAAAAGATGCTGCTTCTGAAAAAAAACAGGCACACTCTGTTGCTAATTTCCAAGACAAGGTCTCAGTTAAAATTAATAACTCTCAGTTTTCTTGATCTTCAGCTTTACTGTTGCTTTTCAATTGCTATCATTACAATTTCATTTGATTATGTGGGTAGGAACATTACTGGATGTAAATCACTCTACTACTGATGTGCTGGTGCTATTTAATGACCTACAAAATAGGAACTCAAAATATGGAGTTCATGTTATTTGACACTGAGAAATAGTTTTGGGTTGTGACACCACAGTATTATATTGGAGGCACTTTTAGATTAATTTCACAACAGCCTTTAGATTTAGTACTTTGAAAGTCTTACAGATATTATTAAGTCTTCCTGACTATGATACCTTTTTTTTTCATTATTTCCAAATATTAGGTTTTCAGGAAATATATAATCTATCAGATTTTATTAATCACCTAGGTTTAGCTCTTATCAGTACTTGAAAAGATTTAAAAAGAAAGCCTGATGACGATGTAGATGCACACTTGAAGAAATGATGATTTCCTGATTTCCTAGGCTCACTGTAAGGTCACTGGAGATTTCTTCATTGGAAACATAAACAATCTATTCAATTTATTCTTTATCAACTTAATTTTGTAAGATTTCAAAAGAAATAGCTGTCATTTTGTGCTTTGTATCCTACTAGTAAATAAAATTCTCCCAATTATGAGTAAAATATTATAAGAGAATATTTTTGAGGATTTTTTTATTTTTAGAATATGGTACTATAAAGGTAGCTTGCTTCTTAGATTTAATGTCTGACTTAATGATTCTTAAAATCCGACTTACACTACATCAAGATATTAATGTAGTTCAACAAGTCAGAAACAAAACACAGTGGTTTTAGAAACCACTAAAAGTCCTTTGCTTTGTTTTTTGAGTTCCCTGGAATTTCTAATGATTTTCTCTTTGGAATGAAGGTACACCAATATTACCATCCCTGGTGCAGAATTGGTCTTTGTCATGAATGTATGGAACATTCTAGAAGTCAAAGAAATGTAGTGTCTGCTCAGTCAGGAAGAGCAGGAACTCCACTAAATATTTTTGGGGTGGGGGCATGGTACTAATACTTACATTTTATTAATTCAGTTCAAGGTACATTTTATGTGTAGAATAGGTGATTATTTGTGATCTCGTGATAAGGGATTCTCTCAGATTCTGAGATCATTCTTCTAGAAGGTAATGGATTTACCACTCTCTTCTGTATTTTCTCGCCCTGTGTGGATACAAAAATTTGCCAGTTACCTCCATACAGAAGACAGAAAGTCTTCTTTTGAGCTCAAAGCTCAAGAAAGGTGGGATAAAGTCATACGGACCACAATGCAAATATATTTAGCACTTCCTGTGTTCTCATGTGCTACACAATCCTAAAATCCCAATTTTATGACTCAGCAGTGTTCTTATGTCTACCACATGCCAGGCAACGTGTTTCTCTGACACTGAGCTAGAAGATGGACTAGAAATCCTCACAAAGGTAAGAGAATGTGGTGGGGGAATCCTCTTTCCGCACAAATCAAAGATTCACCAGCATATCTCAGGAAATGCTTAACTCTCAGCTGAATACTCTGTTTTACTGCTCTAAGGTCACTGTGTAATGTTTGCTAAGAAATAGGATAGTTTTCCTCTGTTTTAACATTATGAACATTACAAACAAAAGAAAACAAAGAATATTTTCGTATTGTCTGCTTGGAATGCTGAATTCAAAGGAAAATTATAATATTAGAAGAAGTAACAACTCTTAGTGTTCAAATTGTATTAGGTGACTTTGTAATAGACTCCTTTATACAATACAGAATCTCTCCAGCAATCCTATTTCAAATCAAAATTCACCTTTAAAATGAAATGAAATATATTAGACTCATGCTGAGTTAAAAAATATAAATTTCCCTGTACTTCTGAGAAGGGCTTTGGGGAAATCTCAAGGAATTTTCTTTTTCTCGCCCGTGAGATCTTTTCTCCTGATAAAATGTCATTGAGTTTTCTGTTACCATATAGGGCCTTGACAAAGAGTTGAGAGGTTTTCCTTCAGTTCAGCAGAGGGCTCCAGAATATACACTGGGAGCTGGGGAGTTTCAGTCTTCATCACCTCCACAGTGCAATGGACTGGTTAAATTCCCTGCTGCAAGCTAATTACACTTCTCTATTGCACAGAACACTTGTCTTCCCATAATTAATTATGAGTAAGAAAAAAAAAATGCCCTTTTGTTGCTTTTAATGAATTAATCCTTCATGAAAAGAATTTCTGTGACATAATAACAAAAGGACATTTGTTCACTGTCCTCATCACCACACACCACAGTACATAAATGGCCTCGTGTGGGGACTCTCTTTGTCTCCTCTGTCCAAGAACACACTTTTTTACAGACGTGTCATGGGAATATTAATACCCTCAATTGCTCTACAGGAAGATAAGACTGTCTAGATCATTATAACAAAAAACTACAGAGGAAAGAGTCCAGTGTTTTGATAGTAATTCTCTCTCTAAAATCAAAGGAACAGTTCTATTAAATGGATTTTTCTTCAGACATAAAAAGCCCACACTGCCCTACTTAATCTAGTCATTTGAAACACAGCTTAGATAAATCTATTTGACTAAATGAAGAAAGTCAATCTCTGTTTGATTGCTCATCCAAGGTGTAGGAAAGGAATCCATTATGTCACAAGATTGAGTAACTCAAGATGTGCTTTGTGAGATTAATGGATACTGTGTCAAATGTGTATTTAACTGGGTTGCACCGAAGAGCCTGAATATAGCTAGAATATCTGGCATTTTGCTAAAGCTGACATAGGATGAAATTCTCTAATATTGTGCATAGTAGCTGCATTTCTTTAATTCTTCATGGAGGTTGACTGGATCATCAAAGCTTAGTAGACAAATGTTTACATTACCAGTGAGCTTCCACAAGCTTTAATATGTTTTGTATCAGGGAAAAATCACAAAATCATAGAATGGTTTGGTTTGAAAGGGACCTTAAAGATCATCTATTTCCCTATGGCAGGGACACCTTCCACTGGACCAGGCTGCTCAAAGCCCCATCCAACTGGCCTTGAACACTTCCAAGGATGGGGCATCCACAGCTTCTCTGGACAACCTGTGCCAGTGCCTCACCACTGCCACAGAATTTCTTCTTAATATCTTATTTTAATTTGTCTTCCTTCACTTTAAAACCATTACCCCTTATCTTATCACTGCGCTGATTTTAATATAAGGGTGGACTTTACGTTACCTACAGAAGATCAAAACTCCAAGTGGATCTCCTGCAGCAGCAGCATGCAGATGTTGTTTCACCACTTGATCTGGGAGTAAACACCACAACACCAGAGATGGTGGGAGAATCTGAAAGATTAATCACCCTAAATTCCTTCTGTAAAATAACATCTGTTGCTACAACAGATATAGCAGGCATTGCAAAACTTGTTTGTATTCATAATGCTGATTTTTATGACAAGATGTTGGCTCACACGGCATTTATCTCATCCTATGGCATTTTCTCCTGCATTCTTATTCATCTTCTCTTGAGAAATGTATATAATTTATTGCATTTTAATTTCCTTAGACATAAGTTTATAAGAAAAAGTAGTATGAAGGAACTTAAGTTGTTGAAAATTTTGAAGTGTATTTTGGATGAAAATGCAGAACTCATGCTACCAGTAATAATATTGTATTTAAAATCATGTATATTAAGAAGTTCACACATTTTCTCTTCATTCCTTTCATAATTTTCAACAGCTGTCCTTTACCCTTTGAGATAATTAAATATATTTCATAGACACTGAGACCATTATATTTCCCTTTCACTAGTAATAAATGAAATATATTGACATGTTCTACTACTAATAAACTCTTTTATGACAGGAGCCTTCCCATATATTTTTAGATATCTGTTTTAAGGCAGCTGCCCTGACTCACCCATTACTCAGTGAGAAGAAATAACACAACCTATTCAATCAGTCGAAGACTTAGGCTAAGATGAGATGAAGCAGCTTCTCCAATAATCATCTTTTGTATACAAACTCTGCAGGAGGGCAGGATTATAACTTGTTTTAGGTTACTCACAAAATATCAAGAAATTTAATATTTTCCATTCCACAAATAATAACCAAAAAGCTTACTCTCTTTCTGCAGCAATCTTACAAACACCTGGCAGAGCACACAGGCTTGCAGTGGGAAGTGCAGGGTTGGTTCTTGGAATTAGGTTTAGTTAGAAGCTTTTGAAATAGTTCCAACAGCTAATCCAGAGCACATGTCTCTATATGTCGAATTTGTCCCTCTTCATTGCAGAGGGGTTTGGACTAGATGGCCTTTGAAGGTGACTTCCAATCCAAATCTTTCTGTGGTTCTAACATTTCAGATTCAGAAAAACTGTATTTACAGTCAGTTTCATTCCTATACAGTGCTTTGCACCCAGTCATTTTAATTGTTTTATTTTTCCAGCTCCTCTTTCAACAGAATTTGCTGTTACTTATCCTGGTTTATATATTCATTCTATTAACTCACTAGAAATCAATTATTGTGTTCTGGAATCCTCGTTGCCTTATAAAAAACTCCATCATCAACAGGTTATTTTATCTTACTATTTGCAATCTAAGGGTTATGTATATTAGCACAGGATGGAAAGCACTGCTAAGGCATCTTCCTGCAGAGATGTGCTATTTCCTTCCACTAACTGTTGAAGAGCTGAACAAACAGTAAGCATAAATTTCACTTATGTTTGGCTATTTGGGGTGGTGATTAAGCATAAAGAAGAACATTATTTATTAAGTCACTACAAAGACCAATGACCTCAGCAGTTCTGACTCGAGGAAGTCCGTCCTCTGCAGGCTGCAACCACTTAGCAACTCCCTAGCACACGACATACAATAGTGGATTCTGAAAAAGAAGACAGCAGCAGAGTCATAAATAAATTATGAAACAACACTGTGATGGACCTGAGGATATTGGAGGTTCTTTATAACATTAACGGTTTTATAATGCTATGACTCCATGGAGGGCTCTGCTGTTGACCTCCAATCCAGGAGAAATGCAAACCCCCAGAAGAAGCTGTTGTGTATGTTTGTCCACCCATCCTGCTGATGCATATTGGTAAGACTCCATCAGCATAATAAACTGATGTTCCTGCCTCTACTTGGATAGAAATATGAGTACTGTTTGGAAGAAATCAAGGGATTCCTAAGAAAGTCAGATATGAAAATAAACCAAAGGAGAAATTTAAGGATGGAATGAGACATAGTACTAAAGTGCAGCTGATGTTTAGGTTAACACAGGTGTCACCACACCTCACATCAGCTCACTGTGTGCAAGCACCACATGGTCTTGCCATTGCACAAATTGCCAGTCATTTCAAACAGTTCAACAAGTAGGATGTTTGGTCTGGCAAAAGATGGGCAGAACCTACTTTCTAGTAAGGTTTTGAAGGAGGTTAAAGCTGAAAGAGAGCTAAGGTTGGGGTAAAAACTTCTTTCTTTGGATCTGAGGTTAAACCCCAAGAGTGGAATGAGTAAAGGAGGAAGAATATAAGAAGCAGAGGTCAAGAGCTGTGCCTGGATGGAAACAAATATCATATAGGAAAGGGCTGAAGCTGAACGGAGTTTATATATTTAAGCAAGATTGGAATACAAGAATGAAATGTGGATCAGTGTTAAGGAGAAATTCACACAGATACTCTTTTATTTACACTCAACAAATATCTGGAAAACATGGCAAACTGTAACAAAGACTTTGAAAGTTCTGCATATTCTTCAGAACTGCAATGGAAATATTAGCAATTCCATAACTGCAGTAATTTTTCAAAATGGGGTCTTATTCTCTTATAACATTGTTTCAAACAATCAAACTCATTAAATACTGCCCCACAGCAATGGAAAATGCTGTTGCATTTCGAATTAATCCTGTTGTCACACATTTTGGTAGGAAATGTGAACATAATATTTCCTGTTTGAAGTCAGCCAGATTTTTCTTTGACCATCTACTTAAGTGGGAACAAGATGAGGCCCAATTATCAATCTTTTCAAGTGTGGGCTCTAATTTAATCCAAACATGGGCAGCCCAGTTTGGCTGCACAGCTTGAGATGCCTTTGGCTTAATTTTCATAATCAAAGCATATTCACAGCATTCCTGTACAAAGCAAAGATGACCTCTTTCTAGTTGGGTGGTCATTTTATTAAAACATTGAGTTTATAAGTTCTTGTGAACATATTTCTGGCTGGCTGAAATTTAGAAAAAGCATCTATTCATTGCTTATAGCTAAAAGGAATTTACTGTTAGCTTTCAAGGGAAACACGCATGTTCTTGGATTCTTAGGATCAGAGGTTTTGTCTTTCCATTTCTATATTCCCAAAGAAAATAATGCATGTGTTCATTGTTTTGTCAGTATAAGATTTATAATGCCTTTAACTATTCATTTCCTTGCCATAAAGTACATAGGTTCTGTAAATTATGCGAGAGTGACAACACTGTAGTTTCCTTGGCAACCTTAACTGGTTTTCAAAACAGTGCTTTTCATGTTTGGAATAAGCATTGATTTGTACGCTTATTCAGGAAAAAAAAAAAAAAGAAAAAAGAAAAAAGAAAAAGGAAAAGAAAAATTAAAAGAAAGAAGGAAAGAAGGAGAAAGAAAACCTCTTGAGGGGAAAAACTGGCAATTGAAATGATTTTGAATCAACCTTCCACCACTTAGTCATCGGTATGATATGAACTTTAAAGTGCTAAATCTTAAAGAAAAATGCATCTGAAACTGTCAATTTTTTTTCTTTGCTCTGCCTGAAATCCAGAAAACCTAAACTTTTAGATTAGATTCAGTGATGAACTTAATTTGGCCTTTTTCTTCCTAAACTTGGCTTAGTTTGAATTTTAAAATTTGGCTCATGTTTAGACACTAATGAGATGCATACTAGGGAACCTTTTTCCTGGCTTTGATGGTTTTTATTTTTCCCTATTTTTAAAATTAAACACACTTAATACCTCTGCATTGCAAAAGGGGAACTAGGTATTGTGAGGCGCAGGATCAGACCCAAAACTAAATATCTTAATTTTTAAAACATTTTCTAGGAGCTGACTGGAAAAAGAGATGTTGTGTCAATTAATATAGATCTATATCCTTGAGAGCAAGAAGATGAATTGTTTCTTTTGATGGGGAGAGTGCCTGAGAAAACTTTATTTATTTAACCAACTTTTTAGTAATCCCTAAGCAAAATTTCAAGAATTGGAAAAATAGATTTTATTCTGTGCTTGGCATCTTCATACAACTCTATGGTGTTTTCTACATCCTTATGGTTTCATTGATTCTTCAGGTACCAATTATGTAATAGAGAAAAAGAACTTCATGGAAATAATATCATTCCAGTAGCATGAAGAGGACAAGCATGGTGAAATCATTCCATTATCTCTTGCTTTCTGTTCAGCATCAGCCAGGACCCTATAAAAATGCTCACTGAGAGAAGGTGTTTGCATTAGTCGAAAACCTGATTCTCATTTAAAGTAGTTGTTCAGTTATGAGGATTGAGCAACAGGAACACAGAAAGCTGCAATGTTCTTGTTTGTGGGAAAACTGCAGATGTCATCATTTACCCCTTCAGTCCTTGGACTGCATAGTGATGAGCAGAAAACAGAATCAAAAACTGGGTGAAGGGAGTTTGGACATATGACCTGAAGTTGTTTGGCATGATTCTTTCATAGGAGATGTGAGGTTGAAATCCCTATATAGACAATATAAAGGCATAGCAAAAAGAAAGAAACAAACACAGAATTTGTACGCTATTTGACATCTATCCTGTCTGTGTAATTCTGTAAGTTGGGCATCAAGATTCTGCTAACAAAGATCATGGAATTGTAGACTATTCTGAGGTGAAAGAGACCTAAAATAATCATTGAGTCCAACTCCTGGCCCTGCACAGGACAAGTCCCCATTACACCATGTGCCTGAGAGCATTGTCCAAGTGTTTCTTGGACTCTCTCAGGCTGGTGCTGTGACCACTTCCCTGGGGAGCCTGTTCAGTGCCCAGCCACCCTCTGGGTGAAGAACCTATTCCCAATATCCAACCTAAACCCCTGTTGACACAGTTTCAAGCTATTCCCTCGGGTCCTGTCACTGATTGCCACAGAGAGAGATCAGTGTCTGCCCCTCTGCCCCTCTTCTTCCCCTCATAAGAAAATTATAGGCTGCAATGAGATCTCCTCTCAGTCTCCTCTAGGCTGAACAGACCAAATGACCTCTGCTGTGCCTCATAGATGTTCCCCTCTAGAGCCTTCACTATGTTCTTAGCTCTGCTTTGAATGCTCTCTAGTAACTTAATGTCTTATATTGTGATGCCCAAAACTGCACAGTAAGATGTTACTTCTTACTGAGAGCAAATGTGGAATTCTTCTTCCATATTAGACCACTGTGGTACACACATCTTGATATGAAAGGGGCAGAAGAGTCTGGATTTAGAACAGAGCTCCTGAAGCAGGGATGGTCTTTCTTTTCTAGAGCTAAGATACTTTTACTAAAGTGTAACATTTTAAAGTCTCCTGCCTTGTAGTAATATCTTATGTATCACTTAAGGAGAATATAAGGAGATTAGCTCCATGTCCTTGTAAAGTTTTTTTTGGACATAATTTATTTCTGCCAGTTTAGGTTTCTGACAGAGCTTGATGCATAGCTTTGTGAATGCCATTGCATTGTTGCAATCTGAAAGAACCTTCTCCAACATTTGACTCATGACATTAGGAATCCATCACTGCTATCAAGCAGAGGGCAAATACTGATGACCAAAGAACACAGAGACACTGTGTGGGGAATGCTATCAGTAAGTCATGCATATGCATGAACTCTTCATGTGCATGAACTCAGGGAAAAAAAAAAAAGAAGTTGAAAATTTGCCTCAACTCGGAGCAACACTGTTTAGATTCCTACTCAGGGTTGGTTTTATGATTGTTTTCCTAAAATATCTGAAAGATTGTATTAATTTGTAAGTGAGTAACCACTTGTTCTTGTTCTGTGACATTAATCTCTCCCTGCTCTAACAGGCTACTCCTGTTGGGGGTATCCTTCCATCAGATGCATTCTTATATTAGCACAAAATTCCACAACAAATATTCAGGCGCTGTCTTTACATGCACCCACATAAATGTGGGTATATGTGCAGAGATCTCAGAGACTGACTATCACATACACTAAGCATCCTTTACACTATGAGGAAAATCTAAGTAGATTGTAAAGTCATCTCCATTCACCTCTAGGCCTACACTCTCACACCCAAGGTAATAAGACTGGCTTTCATATTAAGAGTCTTTTGGAGCTCTTGCAGATCTGTACCCTTCTCAAGTTTTAAACGTATCTATAGACAATCTAAAATTAAAAAGAAAAATGTTCTGACAAGTTCTGCAATCGTGGGTAGTTCATTATATTCTATTACATATTTGTTCCTCATTGTTTTCTCTGTACAAAATAAAATACAGGAATATATGCATGCTTTTGTACACTCACAAGAAGGATGTTTTCCTACTAGCTTTCTACCAGAAAAGAAATGAAAGCTCAAGAATAAAGCCAGCATTTCTTTTTTTCTGTAGTAGATTCATATTCATTTGATAGAAAGAAAAGGGGAACAAAAATGAAAAAGATCTCAGGCAATTAGGAAAATTGTAGAGCTTACTGCCTATGTCCTCAGAAACAAGGAAGTAATATAAATGTGCTTTTCAAGGCATTCCAGCACTTTTGAGTTGGCATTACATTCTCTAAGTTCATGTAATAAACAGGTAGTGGAATAGACCAGCATGGGGCTTGAGAGTCTGAGTCCTCATACAGCACAGAAATGCTCATAAAGAGACCTTTTAGAAGCAGAGAAGACAATTAAGTATGGCATCAGTGATGTTGCAGTTTTAGCAAATGTTCAACACCATTGCTTTGAAGGGAGGAGTTAAATCACCAGAGGGCCGCTGTGACTCTGATATGATCAAACAAAAATTATTTTGTTCTATTCTTCCAAGTGTCATGTAGGCATAAGAAAAAGATTGTATAAGCTCAAAACATCTGAATCTGTGTCTTTTTCCACTGAAGCTACGTATTCAGAGTGTTATCACCATGCGAATGGTAAGGTCTGATTTTATGGCTGTTCATGGTCCCTAAGCATGTGCATAAATGCCAAGTCCAGGTGCCAGTCAGCAGAGTCAGACAAAGTGTTTCACAGTTCCATTAAAATACCTGTTTGAATGCTGGGGAGATTCCTCTGGTTATACAGGTTATTTTTGTGAGCTATTAAACTAATATCAGTGGTGTCCCTTCATAGTGTTGTCCGTGAGGAAATGATTAATGCTGACCTGCTGGCTCTCAGTGTCTTCCCTTTGTAGCACTCAGTGTTGGAAATCATTAGGGACAGAGTTGTTAAGACATGTTTTATGGAGCTAGCACAACACCTAGAGAATGACTCTCAGATGTGCTCCTGCTGTTTGACAGCAGTGGTGCTGTGTAATGCAGTAGGGAGTCAGGATCTTGAAATGTACAAAACTTGGTCTGCAACTGTAAAATGTTTAGTTTTGCACTAAGTTACATTTTGGTTTCTGGTTAATTCTTGGAGCTATAGTGCATTTTATTCTCTCTTGCTTACCTTAAATTAAACATTTTACCAGGTTTTAATGGGTAAAAATACAAAGTAAGCAGGACTGGTTTTGTTTATTGCAAGCTTGGGAAAAAATAACATAGGAGAGAAGAGGAATATTGTTTAAAGACACTTTTGTGTCCCCTCCAAAGTGTGATGGTTATGTTCCCCTAGTTAAAATAGCCTCTGGGTTCCCATAAAATTTGCTTGATTGTAAAGACTGCAACAAGGGACTGGTGCATCAGCTTACACTGATCTTCTGTTGCATCTTTTTTGCTCCTCCATGCAGTGAAACGCGCTTGTCCTCTGCTCAATATCTGTTCTTAGAGAAAGGAGTAGAGGATCCGTGCTCATATCTTTGTAGCAAAACAACTGTTTTCTTATCTGGTGGTTTACTTAAGAGATTTGGAAAGTTTGTTGTTTCATTCTAACAGCATCAATTCTGAGAAAAAATCATTACATATTTTGTAGTGCTTGGCTGGTTCATGTTGCTTGCTTGGAAGCAGATACAGGGTAAATGAGCCTGTGGTCCTCCTGCTTTTTTGGAGAATACTTACTAAACCAGAGGAAAAAAAAATGAGTAGAGTAGATTGTTAAGATACTCGTGTCAAAGGAGGGCCCCCAGTCTTTGTTCTTTCTTTTTCTCTTCATATTTCTTCCTTTGTATCCTAGTGCAGGTTTGGCTAGCAACTCCCAAGGGCCTGACTACTTTCTTTATGCTGTACCAATTCTGGGAGCACAGATATTTAGATGCAGTTGTTAAAACATCACTTCCATATCCCTGTATCTTATTTCCATAGAACATGAGAATGTTGAGAGGATGAGCTTCTTGGAATATTCCAGAGCATCTATGCAGACTGGATTAATGCTCTAGAGAACTACTGACATTTGCTTTTAAGTTAAAAGCCTCTTTTTAATCTAATAACAAAGCAATAATGATGGAAATGAAAAAGGAAAAAAAAACAACTAAAACAAACAAACAAAAACCAACCAAGCAAAAAACCACAAGAAAATGAAGGAAAGCTTCTGAATGATATCCGAAGCCCACTATTCAGCTAATAATATAAATCCAGGCAACATTAGGGGCTATAGTCTCCTTTCTGGCTCAGAACTTGAATCTCTATGAGCAAAAGAATACCATGAAGAAGGTTTAATCACTTGATTCAGCATGCAGATGTCAATCTATATGTCTACTGCCTATTTTACTCTTCTGAAGTCATGAGAGCAAAGCAATTTGTAATTCCTGTTTTTTCCTGGGGCACAGCTTGCTGAGAAAAGACCATTAGCAATTTTCAAGAAAGGAAGTCAAACAATTTCTGAATGTCATCAAGTATCATCTTCAAATGAGATTTTTAAAAAGTATCATATTTTCTGTTTACAATCTCTCTTATTATACATGCTATATGTCTTCCTTCTATATTTGTTTGCCTTCTGAGTTCAGTGATAGGATCATAATTATATGTGTCAAAACAAGTAATACTCATTATGGTGATTTTAAAACTTATTTTGTGTCTCTGGCTCAGGTTTTAAAAACCCCTCAGATGTAATTCTTTTCAAATACCATTTTTCACCATTTCTCTTCTTTTTCTCCATTACTAAGACTAATAATACAAAAATGGACTTGACATTTCTTGTCAATTAATCTGTTAGCCTTTTCTGTGTTCTTAAATTTCTCATTTATATTAATTCATTATTTTTAAAATGTTTTGCAGTTATAAATATGTTTTTCCTATGATATTGCCATGGAATGATATAGAAATGAATTAAAGAAGACAAGAATTTTCTTAAATGTGGAAGATTTATTGAAAGCTTTTCTTTTACATACAGTACAAGAAGTCTGCAAGTTTCTGCACTCTAAAAGAAGTGCAAGTTTAGCACTCTCAGCTAAAATGAGTTGACCTGATGAAACTCGGCTTTTCAATGACATTGTATCAAATGCTGTGTGATCTCTAATAGAAGCCATTCTCCCAGGTCACTCGAAAAAGCGTTCATCAAAGGAGATTTTGTGGTATCTAGGAATAAATGAATTTGCAAAGTTTTTCTCTTAATGAGCCCCAAGCCTCTATGCAAATTTTTATTTCATAAAAGTTATAGGAACTTAGTAATTCTAGAACAGTTATGGATATGTCAAATTTCTTTCAGAATAGCCAATAGGTTAAACCTATTTTTTCTTTCCTTAGGAAATGCATTAAACATATCCCATCCACAAACATGCAATCACAGAGTGATTACAGAAGCTTTCTTTTCTGTAGAAATCCAGGCTAAAAAATATAATAGGAGAAGAAGTGTAAGTAGCAATTACATGTAATGAATAGAACAGCAAAGGACTTGGTAGTAACAAGTACAACTCAACATTTAGGAAAAGCAGGTAATTGAAATTGTAATCAAGAATCAAGTATTCCTTCAGAATTTGAATCAAATGCTGAATTGTTGATTTTTATTCTAAAGCAAATTAAATGGACTTGATTAAATACCATGCTGACCAGTAGCACAACATTTGCAGACCATAAGACTGGAGATTTAAAATTTTCATGATGCTATAGTATATTTGTAATATTTTGGTCTCATTATTGCCCTTCTGATGAAAAAAAAAAATTGATATTGTTCATTTAGTTTTTGCATTTTACTAGAATTAGATGCCACAATTTAAATCTCATGTATATTTAGCAGAAGGTAATGTACAAGTCTGCAAAGCAGACCTTTTCAATGAGTTGATTTCTGGGGCCTCCCTAGCCCTCCATCCTCTCCAACTTGAGAGAGATGTAAATGGAGAAGGAGAAAATAGATTGACACACAGAGCAACACAATACTTAAACCAGTGCAGCATGGAGGTATGTTATAATTTGAATGTCAGATTTGGTTGGTGAATAAAGAATGTCATGCCATTTTCTGATCCCACTAAAAAATTCCATGTTTTGACAGCAGAGAGTGCCTTGGACTGGATATGTGCTGGAGTTTAATGCAACATACAAAGCCTTGCAATTTAGTTTCATGGTTCAAATCCAACTGAGGATGAGGGAGTGAAATTCGATTAAAATCCAGTGATTCTTTAGAGAAAAAAAAAAAGAGAATTTGGCATGTGCAAGGCAGGCTTTAGAGGATAAGTATTCAAACTGTAATACATTTGCATCATTTTCACTGATGCCCATCTCTACTTGTGGTTTTAACAAACAGGCTTCATTAGCAACAAAAATTTTGGTCCCTAATGGCAACAGGAATAAGACTTGAACTAAGGAAAAAGCAAGATACAGCTCAAAATGATTCTGCAGGGTAAATATCTCTGAGAATTTTGAAATGTCCTGAGTATTAAAAAATTGTCTGAGATGTTTATGAAAGTTGTCTAGAATCTCAAGGTGATTTGGATCTTCCATACCTGATCTTTTGCCTAGAAATGAAAAATGGGAAATAGTGCAAAATTTCCCCCTGATGGTTTGAGATGTATAAATTGGCAGCTTGTCTCACATGGTTTACCTGTATAGCAATTTGAAATTTAATCTTACATTTCTTCAGAGACTGGGCCTGATTGCATATCCAAATTCATAAATTTCAAGTAAGATCCTGAAATGATTATCCATAGAACAAGTGCTATTCCCTGGTACATAGAGACATTTCAGTGCTGCACTTGGTGGGGCTGCCCCTACTGAGGACTGGATTAGAGACAAAAAAGCTATGTGACAGATTAGAGCAAAAAAGCTATGTGACTGATTCTTATGGTTCTTGACTTTTGTGATATTTCTCTCTTCTTTTTCTTGGGACCATGGGAGGTGAACTCTAGATATTGATCAGCTCAAGATTAGTTTTTAAATGCAGAATTAGCTGTTCTCATTACAGAAAAGGGATGGAATGGGGGGGACAATTAAAACCTATCCAAAAATAACACTCTTTAATTTGTCTTCAGAAATTTTTAAATCAGCTCAGAGGAACAAAGGATACAGTGATTGTTGTAATTTTGCATGCATAGGAAGTAACAAAACTTGCAAAAATATATAAATATACAGTTTATTGATAAGGTTAATGTATAGATCATAATTGTCTGGAATTACACACAATACTACAAGTGACAGGGTGCCATGAAAAGCAGTGGCTTCCCTGGGGGCTGGGATTTTGGACAGAATAGAGCCTCACAATCAGGACCTGTCTCACCACACTGTGCCAACACAGTCAGCAGGAGGGCAGCCACGGGCATCAGGCCATGGGGATGGGTACAGGACAAGGACAGGGCAGGGAATCCACTTGCAGGTAGTTTATTCCTGCCTTCAAGTAGTGTCTTCCCTGTTTATACTAAAGTTCATTGCTTTCCTCACTGCATTCTTAAATGTCAACAAGCATCTAGACTTTTCAACTGGATTCAGCAATTTTCTTTAAATGATGGTTCATTTCTCCCTAATATTGGCAGCATCTTACATTTTTTCCATCCAAAATTTGGATGAGCTCTTATCTACTTCTTATCTCTAGGTCATTGATAAATTAAGTGGAACCAGTCTCAGACTGATGACAGGGGAATACAAATAGTAACTCTTCTCCAGTCCTATTCATCTCTTTTCACATAAGCCATTGCAGTCTCTTCATTAGTCAGCTCTTTATGAGCCTACTATTCTTATATCAATGTTCACCATTCTTTCCTTGAGCAGTAATTTCCTGTGGAAATGTACATCTAGTATTTCACATGGTTTTATAGTGATTTTTTTGTTTTAGTTTGGTTTTGGGGTTTTTTTTTTGTGGGAGGGAGGGGTTGGGGGGTGGTTCTTTTGGGTTTTGTTTTTGTTGTTGTTATTGTTGTTTTAATCTGCATGTATTGAATCCACTACTTAATCTAAACTATCAGTCCTTAAAAAAAATACAGATAGTAGATTAGAGTAGCACCTTTGATAAAACCACATGGATCAGTTATTAGCTTTTGTTTGTCTCTGTATCCTCAGTTATTCTTTTTTTCAAGAATGGTTATAATACATTGCAAAGCATTTAAGTCAAATTTAGAGTCCCATAATTGCAGAGATCACCTTTATTTTCCCTTTTCATGTAGCCCATTATGTTTGCCATTCTTCAGGCAGGGTATTACTCCCTGAATTTACACATTCATTAAAAATCCCTCCTACTGGTCCTCTGTTAGTTATGCACAACTATTACCATGCCATCCTCTTGTGCCTCAGATTAGTTTATGCTTTAGATTCATTCAGCTTTGTCTATTAAGAAAATATTCTCTGAATTGTACATCCACTTAGAGGGGAGGAAAACTGAGGAGGGAGCCACATAACTAGGCAGGGCAAGAGCACCTTTGCCAACAGTCTTGCCATGCTGGTGAGCATGGATTAAATTAGGAACAAGGGAGGGAGATGATGAGCAGCCAAGTTAAGGAGTGGCGGGCTGTGTTAGGTAACATCGTATTGGAGTGCAGATGGCAGTTCAAAGGGGCTGATCCTTCCTTTCCACTCAGCCCTGGTGGGACACGTGTGGAGAAAGGCCAGCCAAGGGCCTGAAGAATGTTAAAGGACCATCTGTAGTACCTGACATACACAGAGATGTTGAGAAGGTTGGGACTGTTCAGCCTGGAGAAACACTGGCTTGAGAGGATTTTATCAATGTATTTAAACACCTAATGGAGTGAGTAGCAAAGACAGAACCAGGCTTTTCTCAGTGTCAGGTGTCCAGTGCCAGGACAAGAATCAATGGGTACAAAATCAAACACAGGAAACTCCTACTAAATATAAGAAAAAGTCTTTTTTATTGTGAAAGTGGCAAAACACTGAAAAAAATCCTTGAGAGGTTATGAATCTTTCCCTCCTAGAGATATTCAAAACCCTATTGCACCCAGCCCTGAGCAACCTGGTCTATCTGGCCCTTTGTGCACTGGGTTGGATTAGAGATGGTCTCCACAGATCTCTTCAATCTCTACTCTTCTGAAAAAGATTCTGTGATCTCCTGTTAAATTGATTATATATTTGGGAAAATTCAGACAAGACTTTTTGTGCCTGAAAAGGCACAAAAGCCCTCCTAACCATTTAAGGCTATAGCAAAATGTCACATAAGCACAGGACTATTTTATAAGTAAGCCACCATAAAAATAGCCATAAATTTGAAAAATGTCAACAGTAATTGTTAATTTGCAAAACACGTACAATTAAAACAAAATTTTAGTTTGCTCAGAAAACACTGTAAATAGCCAATGATACCATAAATGTCATTTGAAAAACCATCCACAATTGTAAACAAAGCTTATTGGAATAAAAAAAAAAAAAAAAAAAACTAGTGGATAATTTTCTGGCTGTTTTATTTTATTTCATTTTATTTTATCTTACTTTATTTTATCTTTTTTATTTTATCTTTTTTAAATTTTATTTATTGTTTCCATGCTTAAACATAAGGCTCCAATGGGAAAATGACATTTCTATAACAAAAGACAAACAGAAAAATGGCTTCTAATCTTTTCTGAGATGCATCTAAGCTTGTGTAACATGGCTGTCATGAGCGGTGCACGTCATGAGTGGTGCAAAGCTGTGAGAAAAATCTCAGTCCTGCTCCAAATGCTTCAGCCCCCTTTCAGTAAACAGCCAGGGCTCTGGCTGTTTGAATTAGCTTTGAATTAACAGCTGAGTGGTCTTTAGTTGCTGAAGCAGAAATCTCCAGACCGTAGTCAAGGCAATGCAGTTATTTGTACTGGCTTTAAAAACATCCACTACCTGAACTTCTGTAAGGCTGTATCAAGCACTGCCTTTACCCTGTAAGACCAGCTAAATTAGATAAGAATTTCTTTGTCCTCACATCCACAACCTCTGTCTCTGGTCTGTCTTTGAGCTGAAAATCCAGCTTTGAACAGTTGTGGCTGGATCCACAAATAAGGGTTTTTTGAGGAAGTTTTGCTTATCTTAAATTTCAGAAGAGTAAGTCCCTAAACTCCTATCCTAAGAATAATGCCTGAGTTTCTCTGTGAAGCTCACAGACACTTCTATTTCCTATAGTCTTCTTCATGTTGGTAATCATGTCATACCTAATGCCTAAGCATAGAATCATAGAATCACAGAGACAACTAGACTGGAAGGGACCTCTGAAAACTTTGTAATATCCTAGCAGGAGTAATTAAATATTGCCTGAATTTCCTGCCTGGTCTATCAATAATGGTTATTGAATTAATGATATGGGAATTTTACAGGTAAAATCTCTTTATATAAGGTCATATTAATATTTGAAGCCCACGTTCTGCTCATGGATGTGTTTGTGTAATTTTTATTAGTGAGGGGAGTAATGTACTTACATTTAGTAGAGAATAGATCTTTGTTACCTACATCATAGTGTAAATAATCTGACATATTCAGCTCCCTCTCTGAAGACCTCTGCCTTGCAACACTTTCAGTAGATAAAAAAATAGTCATACCAAGGGAATATCAAAGAAAGTACATCTTATCACTCTGAAACACAAGGAACTCATCTATAATTGAAGAAATAATTCTACAAGTGTCTTATTGTTACCACTTTCTGAAAATCCTTTTCCCTAAAAGAATTATATTCATAGTTCTAAAGCAGTATAGTTTTAAAGAGCCCGGGGTAGAGCCCAAAGGAAAGGTGCAGAGCCTTTAGGTTCTGGAAAGGTGAAAGAGAAACCATTAAAATTGAAACAGAGTCCAAAGAACTTTCTAGAAAAATGCTAAAGACTTCTGAAAGAAGCCTCTTTGTAACTAGGAAGACAATTTTCCAGATGCAAAAACGTTGCTAAGATTTCAAATAAACTCTTCAGGTTCTTGAATCCCAGTCTTGTGCTAATTCACACTGACTGTTTAGGGAATATCTTCATCCAAGTGTCCGTACCTTGGTCAAAGAGCCAAAACAACACAACTATGCCATCTGTTTTGATCTACAAAATCTTCTGGACTTGAAAGAAATTCCAATCTCTTTAGGCATATGTGTGAAGTGAAAGATCCTGGTGATCCAACATTGCTCTCAGCAATGGGAAAGCAAATTAAAATAACTGAATTGCAGTATGTAAGTCTGCCCTCGGACTTCAATGCAACACTGAGTATGCATGTTCAGAATGGGGCTGAGAGTAAAATCTACAAGAGTGATATTTTATAATCACATTTTCTTTCTGGCAGCTGTGGGAAATTCCTTAAACTTTTCCTCATAAGCAGTCTTCTTCACTTATGCATCACTTAACAAATATAGTTTTAGGGCAATCTGGGAATACAGAGCCAGACTAGTTTAATATTTAGTGGATCAGAAAGAAGATAGTGGGTTTTGTGCCCTGATGTATGATATGTCTGCAAGAGTAGAGTTTCTGTATTCCATCACAGAGAAAAATGCTAGAGGTAAGTAGTAAGGAGAGTGCTCTTTCCTATGGGACTCAAAGGGAAAAGCATAATGACCATCATCTCTTTTCCAATGAAGAGTGCCTATATCATACTGCAAATCAAACATCCTACAAAGTAAAAGTATTTCATTCTGGGAAATACAAAAAAATCTTCCTTCAGAATTTCTTATTCTTTCTTTCATTCAATGTGTGTTTACATGAAGATATTTAAGGATTCCAGATCAAATTTTTAGCTAGGTGAGCTTTACTCAAACCTGAAAAATCAGTGTAAAACAACATCTTTCTTTCTCTCAGCAAGAGAAAAAAACTCTCATTGTACGTCAACATTGTTAGAGGAATTTTGGAAGAGTTCTATAGTGGCTGCTGCTGGTCTGAGACAGGCTGTGGGAATATCCCTAGTGTTATTCAGGGCAATATACCTAGAGGCTATATTCTCCCCCAGGTTTGCTCACAAGGCAGTGCTTGTGAAAAACCACTCTTGTTTCTGACCAAAAAAGAATCACCTCTTCTCTCTAAGAGTCTCTTTCAAGTATTGGAATAGGTCATATCATTCCCACCAGTTGTTTTTCACGTTTGATTTACAATGACTGAAGCACTAATATTGTGAACAAACCAGAAATTATGCAAACATCACCAAGGGTCAGCCTTTTATCCTACAAGGATTGGCAGGAGCTTTGTGTTTCCTACAGGTGACATAAGAAAAATTTATTCTGGGATAATTCCAAAATGTAATACTCCAAGGAGAGTAGGAGCCAGCTGACATCTCAGTTGAGTATTTTGATATCTTGTTCTGTCTCCTTTATCTTAAATCCTGTTAAACTAGAAGCAGCTGCCACTGACATTTCCACTAGGATGGTACAGATGGAGCAGTGACTCAGATCACTGGCTCTGCAGAGTTACGAACAGCTAAAACTGTTGCTGATGAAGATTATCAACAGGGCTGTACGAAAGGCTTATGTGTGATTGAGGCTTGCAGTATGTGGAATTCAGATTTTCCACTTGTATTGTTTTCATGAAAGAAATTGCATCTATCTGCCGACACGCACAGCTCCAAACACAAGCAAATTCTTAGTCATCAGATGTTTTGTAATCATAACCTTCTCTGCTTTGTGTTTGTTAAGAAGTAGTTAAATCCAAAAGCAAAAATTACATTAAACAAAAAATTATTATATTTAATGTCAACATTTAATCTAGGAAAAAAATTCCTTTACTGTTTGATGTTCTTGTAGCCTGAAAATGGTTGGGGTGGGAAGAAGCAAAACAAGGTAAATCTGTTAGCTGAGCTTTCTTGTCATTTGGGTCACATCACTGCTTATCATCCTTCATTTTCCCTGGGGAAACAGAGAGTAAACAAGAAGATAGCTTCACTGAGTCTTTGTGATAAGGGTTTCAGTTGGAAAATATAATCTGTTTTGTGATTCTTTGGTCAAAAGATAGTTTGAGATTGTTCATTCGTTTACAATGAGAGGTGTGTATATTTGTTTCCTTTAACATTTTAGGTGCATAGATTTCTTGGGAAAGATACTAAGTGGATTTAAGTAAATACAGTTTCAATTCATTAGAATACCTGACAGACCCAATTCTTTATAAACTTGGATGATCTATACAGCAAAAAGTAAGGTTACTTGAAATGGACACTTTTGTTGCCTGGGACAGAAAACAGTTTGCTAAATTTTATTTACATATTCAGCAATAATGCCTTATCCTGATCAGACACCAAGTAAACAAACATCTCACAATCTTCATTCAGAAAAAAAAATAATCCTTTCTGCACAGAATTGGCATACATACATTCTAGAATATATCTCATCTCAGAAACAAACGTTACTAGGGAGTGGTTCAAATTCATTCCTTTCCTTGAATTTTGATGGGGCAGATGAAAGTCCAATAAATCATTAGTTATGCTGGATTTTGTTTCCAAATAGGAGAGATTGATCTCACTTTTTATACTTAGCACACAATAGGTTAAATAACCACTGTGGGGGCAAGTCCAAGTTAATTAGTTACCAAGAGTTAGAGGCTTCTGTAATGATGACATAAGTTACTGAATGGGACACATCTTTCATATTTGAAAGGAGAAAAGGTGGTTAGTTTTGCTCTATGATTCCCAACTACAGCATCTTATGGGCAGCAGGCTTTACTCCTTTACACATGGAATTGGGTTTTAGGATGAAGTGGCTTCCTGGGAAACAATGGTGGGCATGTGAGATTTCTGAAAGCATTGGAGAATTTGTAAGATTTTTAGGACTGGGTTTGTTCCAGCTCAGTATATAACTTAAACCAACCTTAGCAAACTTCTAGGTACGACTTTTTTCTTTTCCCATGAGTAGAAAACAATCATTCCTGAAATCCTGCACTGTCTTTAAATCCAATTACAAGAAAGGAAAAACAGTAGAGAGTATAATGTGCAATCCGTAGACAAGATTTGAGATCCAGCCCCTGGAAAACCATGAAAATATTCCAGCAACATTGTTCCACAGTATCTTAGTAAATCCAACTAAACCCAGAGAACTTGTGGATGCACCATCCCTGCAATCATTCAAGATCAGGTCAGACAGGGGCTTTGAGCAATCTGATCCTAGTGGATGGCATTCCTTCCCATGGCAGGAGGACAGGAACTAGATGATCTTTAAGATCTCTTCCAACCCAAGCTTCTCTGTGGTTCTATGCTTCTAGGCATAGAAGCTGCAGAAAAATGTAACACTGAGTCTGTTGATCACTATCACTTTAATTTATTGTTCTTCAAACACAATCATTCGTAATTTGTTAAGACAGAAAATGAGAAACATAACCACCATTCTCCAGGTTCAGCTCAAAAAATATTTGTTTGTTTTGCCAAATGGCTTTTTAAGAAACTCAACACAAGATTCAGGGACCCCGATATCAGAATGTATTTGATCAGCATCATTTTCAGCATGGACATGTTAAGTTAACCTGGGAACTGGTTAATCTTACAAGCCCAGAGAAAACAAATTGTCTGCCATCTTGATTCATATTTTTCTGAATTCGTTTTTTGCCACCAGGTGTCAGCACAAGTGCACAGACAAGACACTCCAGAGAGGTCTCCACAGTCTGTACAATAAGAATAATGTTTAATGGCAGTTCTAATGCTCCTGAAAATATTCTCCATTTTTACTTCCACTAGCGGGGAAAAAAAAAAAAAAAAGGAAAAAAAGGCTGATATGCTGATATGGCTTACTTTTAACTGCATACTCTACACCAGTTTTGGGTAGTGTAGGTATCCTAGAATTATCTATTCTATGTGCCCTAGTATTTCTACCCATTCTCTTCTCTGCCCAATGGTCATAGGGGTAGGTTATCTCCTTTCAGACTCTAACTTGGAGATGTGGAGACTATGAGGAACAAGGCAGGAAGGAGGGATCATTTTAACTTATATGGATAATATAGCTGAAAGATTTCAGATCACTGATAACTATCCTGCTTTTTAAAAACTCACTGTCCACATGCCCTTTCAAGGTGATGATAGCCTTGATGGCCCCCAATGGAAACAGCACCCTGGGATTGCCCTGCTGAAGGCAGTATCATGAGTTGGACTTCAGTTAGTCTTTGCTAACATATTAAATGAATTCATTCTGTCTTTCCTTCAAACATTCAGACAGCAGACATTTTTTGATCAGAATTTTCTTATTGCAGCTCCAGTGCCCTGACGAAAAAAGAAGTGTCTTGTTTTCAACATATTTCTTACATCACATGGTTTTCTCTTCCAGGCTTTTCACAGAGGTCACTGTAGCCTTGAGTTCACTGTTACAGTGAGTTTAAGATATTTAGTTCTGTTTAATGTTAAAATGTGTTTGGAATAAGTGCTTTGGGAGGAGAGACCTGAATGAATAAGAAGACAAATATAACATTTCCATGACTATGATAGAACCTTCTTGCTTTTAGTGAATAGCAAGTTTTCCCAAATGAGAGGATCAGTTCTTGAAGCCAGGGAGATACAGACTGCAATGATCTGGCTGTAAAGTTTTGTTTCAAAGCTGCACCAATAAATCTTGCACAGGAAAGGAATGTGAAGACAGGGGGGGAGGTCTTATCATCTCTTTGCTCCAAAGAGCTCTGCAAATCTCCCAGCTGTAATTGGGAAAAGAGCAACGTGACTTGTATTGTCATCTCAGGTTTGTCTCCAGTGACTCTCTTAGCAGGTGTCATGACTGTTGTGCTTTTCCTCCTTGTCTTCCTAGTACACTGTATTTATCATTGTTTATAGTCTGCAGCTTAGTGATTTGTAGTTCGGGCTTTTTCTGCAGGGTATATTGACTTCTTTTATAACTTCTATTTAACTCTTTTACTTTGTTTCCTCCAGCAGAATAAGAGATGCAACCCTGGAGCTGCAAAGTTTTACATGACCTGCAGGGCATCTTTTTTTTACATTTTGAGTGTTATGCAGAGATAGTGATGCAATTTTAAAGCTTAAAGATCCAGATTTCTGGAAATGATTGGCTCTTTTTGCCAGAGTTCTTTGAAACTTCCAAGTGTTGTATCTCTCCTTTGTCAAATCAACATCACTGAAGTTGTCCATCTAAAAACTGTACTATTTTTACCATATCTAGTCCTAAAGTACACCTTTCATGTTTCCATTTCATTTATACAATATCTGCAACAAATTCTGTATAAATCTGCTGGAAAATTAAAAAGAAGAAGGATATTTATAATGGTGAATCTCCAAAAACAAACAAACCATCCAACCTGATATTTTATTGGTAGTCTACTGCAATCACTAGGGAACTCTCTTTCAGTCTGCTGATTTAATTTAGTATTGAATATGTGTGCATCCATCTTCCTTTGCAATGCTGTAGTGAGGCTTGTCTGTAATTTAAAGGATTCTGTTTGCAGTCATGGTCCAAGTTATCACTGTGGTTTACTGACTGAGGAACACATTTTTTCTTTTTTTTTTTTTTTTTTTTTTTTTTTTTTTTTTTTTTTTTTTTTTTTTTTTTTTTTNTTTTTTTTTTTTTCTGAAGTATTTACTGAAGTGCTTGGTGGTGGATTGAGTTGATTAATGCACAATATCATATCCATCCCAGAAAGTACTTGAAAAGGGAGGGCTATTGCCTGTACCACTTATTGACTGCCCGTGCTTGGGTAAGAGCCATGTTACTGTCATATTTAAAGTGCTGGAGCTGGAAGCATTTGTTGATTCTGGAAGTACAGCCTGGGTAAATAATGTCTATCAGACAGAGACCCATTGTATCATGTCCTTCCAGACCAGTTCCATTTGGAAATAAACTTCACCATGCAGGAAGACAGGGAAGTAGAATGCACAGTCAAGACTGCTGGAGTCACTTGACTGAATTTTTCCTTTCAGTTTCCATATAATGTATCTTTATTGCACAATTTGGAGATATTTTGCTGCAGTCAGTAACAATTGCAGTCCTTCCTTTCCTTCTATACGGACTTTATTTGGTAAAGGTCTCATCCAGCTGTACTGGAAAACATGAATGAAAACAGTAAATCTTTGCTTTTAAGGATCTTCAACAAATCTAATTTTCTAAATTCTATTCTGATGGACATTTATTTCTATGTTCACTCAACCAAGTGCATTTTGCCAGCTGCTGAATTTGGCATGTGGAGATCTGACCTGCTAACCCCAGAAGATGCACCTCTTCAAGACACTGCCAAAGCTGGCTTTGAACCACAAGCCACTGATTCCAGGATTTTCTTGGCAATGGTTCAGCCACTCATCTAAAATAGGATTTGATCCAGCACCCACAGATGTCAATTTAAAGGACTTCCATTAATTTCAGTGGATTCATCTCTTCCTTTTTTGAAATTACCTTTGCCCTGAGAGTGGCACAAGCCCCTGAACAGAGGGGTGCCAAGCAGAACACCAGAGCCACCCTAGCTTTCCCCACACAAAGGAAAAATGCAGTTATTAGGAAAAACCAAAACAACCTGAGAATTCAAAAACACTTTTTCCCCCGTACCTTTCAATTTTAAGCAACTGCAGCACTGTAAGTCCCTATCATTGTGCTATATTGTGTCATCTCAATTTCCAAGTGAATAAAGGATTTCTCTGAATGCAAGTTACTCTCCTTTGAAGAGTGACATGTAGATTATTTACATATTTTAATCCTGACTCACAAAGAATTTTTTACACAAATGATTCATGTATGATAATTCATATTTACTTAAAGAATTATTGCCATTCTTAGGCAAACTGAGTGAAAACAATATTTTGCTAAAACCCCTGTTAAACTATCTTGCATCCCCTCATTGTCACTAATTAGTTGAGTATGAATGCAAACAGAAGCTTTCACCCTTTTTCTCTAATTGAAATTTTGTTATAGGCAAACAGAAAGTTAGAAATTAAAAGTAATATATATGCATGTACAAAAGCACTGGAGATCAGTGTCTTGCTCTAAAGTAATTTCTTGCATGAAGCCTTCCTAACATTGCAACTCCAGTTTAGGAGCTCTCCACTGAGGGGGCAGTTATGGAGAACCATCTCTCTCCTAAATAGAATAGGGGATCAAGGTCACAAATGAGGAAAGAAGAATCTGATTAACTTCGGCTGCACCTTTCTGCTATTCTTTTCTCTGGCTACACAGAGAGGTCCTCTGATCAATTTTAGCTGTATCACTTATGTACAAGTTTCCCTTTCACCCTAATTCCTTTTGAGGCTTAAAGAACTGATCTGATTGAAATAGTGTGAAGATCAGCTTTCCTGACCTCCATAGCAGTGAACCCCCCAGCCACTGTGATCCTGTAGTGCCCTGTCTAGGAGGTTCCAACTTCCTACAGATCTGTGTACCACTGAATAGGAAGTTAATCTTGAGACTTTCTGTAGTGCATTAGGTGATTAACAGAGCTGCTCACAGGGCAGTGATGTTTAAGGTTCTGTAGGGATTAGGGAACAAAAGGGAACTATATTTCTTAACTCACCTTTTAGACTCTGCATAATAGAGCTCTTAGCAAGAATCATTTCTTCTTTGCCTTGTAATTACAAACTTCCATGTGTGAATGAGTGAGTCTTTAATGGGGCAATACCATGTAAAAGACTGTTTCTGAAAGGTTTAATTTTTGCTATTTAAATAATCTCAAGTCCATCCTCTGTACAGTAACCAGTACATACAGAATGACCATTATCCATACTATGAAATATTTTCACCCTCTAAACAAGACATTAAGCTGACTTTTGGAATTTAGTCCTTACCTATGTTAACTCCCCACCCATTTTAGCTCCCCAGCTCCCCAACTTCCCTCCCATGCTTGGGAGGTTATAAGCTGACTTTTTCCAAAATTATATCATTGTTCAGTTTGGCTCTGGTGTGAAACCAAAATAAGATCGCATGAACTGGAACTCCTAATTGTAACTCTTGGCCTGACAGCAGCACAGCAGTAATCTTGAGGGAGTCTGTTTCCATGAGATCTTTCATCTTAAATTTTTGATACAAGAAGTCCATGAATCCTAATGTATTCCATGTAAGTCAAGACCTTTGAGGAATATAAAATGTTTTGCCATGTAAAGATAAATATTATCATTGAGTTTTTTCTATTGTACTAGGAAATAAGTGCTTGCATAAAGATGGAGGGATTAAGTAATGTTTACAGTAGAATATTACCTGAAAAAACTTTTTCCACTGTATCATTGAATTCTGAGTTATGGCCAGTTCAGAAGTGCTAATTCAGAACCTCTGTAATTGACAAATAATCCCTATGTATGGTTCCAACAACTCAGAAATTGATTCTGTTATTATAAATTCTGTATTTCTACTGAAGAGTGAGCAAAAACCACATGTAAAAATAACATACACTTTGGGCATGAATGGACTTGAGTGTACAAAATTCATGAAGCTAGTCTTCATGATAAACCTAAGCATATGACAGAGACACAGAAAGGGGTTTTGTTTTTAGTTGGAAAAAGGACTCCTGTTACGTACAGCTTGATTTTGCAACCATGGGAATAAGCACCACAGTGACAGAAATATTGTGTCTGCTGATATTTTATGAAGGTTAGAACAACAATCCACTACCTTCTGTATGTGTTTTCCTCCTAGCAGTGGATTCCTGTTTTAATTTTAGTTTGCTTTATTGCTTGCTGGTTAGAGCATCAGGCAATACTAAAATTGTTATTAAATGCAATCTGTCTCTTTAATAACGGTTCCAAAATTAAAATCATAAAGTTGATTCATAAACCACAGAAATATATACAGTAGTTGGAGTAGCCTTCTTTCTGGGGCATTATTGAAATGTACTAATTCAATGGACTTTATAGAAATATCTTGCAATTACTGTTGTTGATGGGAACAGGGAGCTTGTAATAACCCAGATGCGTGTGTAACGAGTACAATATAAATTTGAAAAAGGCTGCCAGCACCAGACACACACTGCCTCTTGCTCAGTGGGTTAAGAGGTGATAGTGTGCTTTTATTAGCCACTAGCCATCAAGGTAATATCACAAATGGTCAGGAGAGTCCTGGAATCGGGACTGAGCATCAAAGTAACCATCAGCCAGTCTTCTAAAAGCTTATATCCAGATGGGCAATGGCTAAGCTGGAGCGTGCAAGGGAACTTGCATATTTATTAAATAGGTATTTCAATTATTGACAATTACTGGCAATCTAGAGATATCCAGAATCATTCATGCTTATGCCTTTATGACACGTTGCGTTGCATGCATTGGGGATGCCCAGAAGTATCTCTTTTTTCTGGGTTTTCCTGTGGCATATGCAAGGAGAGTGTGGAGTAGCTGCGCAACAGACCTTAAGGAAACACATTTTGGGGGGATTCTTTTATCTAGATTCAGCCCAGGCTGTTTATCTTTAGCCCTGCTGGTTGAGAACATGTTATGTGGGACAAGCCTATTTCATAAACAATGCATCCTTTTTAATCTCATTAGGCAAATATGATACCCAGACCTAAAGGAAGCCAGCAGCATGCCAAGTATGAGTAGTTCTCCATCATTCATAGCTGAGTTTGGAATTCCTCAGTGCCTAATAAAATGTCCACAGACTTCCCCAGTTCTTGATTCACAGCTCTGTTAGTGGAAGTAGCTGATACAGAGAGAAATGTTGGTGCCACTGTGTCGTTGTTGATGTTAGAAGACTGGCAAACATGAAATAGAGTGCAAACTTCAGAAGTGCTTAGCTCTTCCCTGCATTCAAATGTGCATTTTCAAGCAGTTAATTTGAAAACCCATATGTTTAACTGATACAAATCACACTTATTTTCCCATTTCAGCCCTCAGCTATGTATCAGCCAGCTGCTTAGGAATGCATATGTGTATTTTGGAGAGTTGAAAGAGTCCTGTAATTCCATTTTTACAGGAGGGAGAATGGAAGGAACAAGGGATTTGACCAGGATCAAATAAATTACATCTATACTAGCATGTTAAGTGTGTCTTTCTATTCCAAAAATGCTTGCAGACTACCTCCTGGGAATGGTCCCTGATCTATTCTAGTTCCTGAACTGTCTGGAAACTCCTTAGAAAGAAGGTAATCATGTCAGGGAAGCATCTAACAATTGAACAGTTAAACTGCTTGTCTTTTCACAGTCATTTTCCAAACAGGCTGAAACGAGTCAGAAACATAAGAGTAGTTTGGTTTGATTGACTTTGGAGGTAATGAACATACTTACATCACACACTCAGGTTATGTTGACCCAGATCTGTAAACCCATAGGTGTTTCAGAGTAAATTTGCAGCACAGATAAGCACCTGGAAGACACCTGGTGTTCAGACTACAGTAGTTTTTCAGGGTCAGGCTATGTCCAAAGTCCTCTGGCAAATCCTTGCCACATTTCTAAGCCTAATGTTGTCTAACTAGAGCACGCACATAATTTGTGCTTCTGTTGCTATTACAGAAACTTTATGGTTTTCTCCTGACATCACTAGTAAAATGTTTTTGGGTTTGCTGCCACCCTAGCAATTTTGCAGATTTTAAGTATCTTCACCAAATATCAGTTTTCATCACAGTTTTCTATTATTTCCATTTCCAGTTAATTCCCTGTTCAGGATGTTTTCAAGAAAACATTGAAAAATAACTAAAAAGAAGTATTCTTTTGCCACACTGTGAAAGTGAAAAGACATATAGACAAATTGGCTTTTAAATGATTTATTCAGATACAATCATACAAAGCAACACAAAAAACACAAAACAAAACTTACGAATAGATTCCCTAACACTTGAAAGCTCCAGACAGCATTAAATAGAATGAGAATGAAGATACCAGCAGGAAACCTGTCTCGCACAGAAAAATTGGGGGTTTGTTATTTAATTTTTCCCACACATCAGTATTTCTAGGTTCTGAACAGCTATATATACCATTGAAAATATTTCCACAGTGCCTGCTGCTGTTCTGAAAGCAAGCAATAAAATTATTTAAGTTTAAATAGTATTCTAGTGCTAAGGACAGGACGGGCAAATATTGCAGGTGATGGTGGCTGTTTTAAGGATCATAAAGATTTGTAACCATTGTATTTCTTCTGCCATAGTGTTTCCTCTTTTCTTAGCCTTTCCTTTTTTTTTAGCCTTTCCTTTTTTTTTGAACTTTTCTTTTTTTTTTTTTTTTTTTTTTTTCCCTACCCCTGGAGAATGAATCTGTATTTCCTGTGACATACTTATCCAATTAAAAGGAAAAAAATCTCATTTTGTTCTTATTTGTCTTTGCTACTTCTTTCCTGTCTCAGTAGCTTTTATTCTCCTCACATGGGATCATCTCAAATACACAGGGAGCCGTTTCCAGGTTGTTTGCACAAATCCTGTTATTTAGCCACTTGTGCCCATATCTTTTGTGCAGTGTTCTGTGTCCACACCCTCATTACAGTCATTTCTCAAAGTTGTGTTCTTTGCTTTGACATTGGAAGATTTTGTGTGGACTTCTCACTGCACTCATAGTCTGCATGAGATTTGTGGGTTTGTGTCTTGCCATTCAAACTTTT
>VWYO01026411.1:245208-266588 GCA_013400275.1 Rhadina sibilatrix | reverse complement strand
TTTTTTTTTCCTATGGAAGTCTTTGAAAGGAGAGCAAGACATCTTGGATATTAACATCAAACATGGCTCACAAAACAAAACCATCTTCCAACCTGTGATTTGAATTTGAAGTTTTTTAAGCGTATAGTCATCCCTATCTTGCTTTAAACATTTTTCATGGCTAAGAAGGGCAGAACTGATAAAACCAGGTGATTTTTGTCAGTAGTTTGAGAGATGAGGATGATGTAAAATATAGCTCTGTTGCTTTGGGATTTTTGGAGGGTGAAGTAAGTTCTTTTTTCATGGCTTTTGGTTTTGGGGTTTGGGATTATTTTTAAAACATTTTAGTCAAAATTTCTATTGAATTATTTGCCTATGTACCAACTATTTGTCTATGTACCAACCTACCTCCTTTCTTACAAGAATATTACACTTCTCTTATAAGACCCAGACACACAAGTATATTTCAGCTACTCTGGACAAGCAAGAGAATGAGATCTACACTATTGTCATTAGTAAGATACCTTTAAATGTAATAAGACATATAATTGCCAAAACATGAACAGGAGAAAGAAAAAAAGTCTAGCTTTTTTCACACAAGCATATTTGGTCAAAAAATTATTGTGTCTCCAGCAGAAAGTTATTTGCTGAGGAATGTGTTAGTGTTTGGGGATATTGATATCACTGGATGAAGCTATGATGTCTTAGGAAAAATACATCCGATTCTTGGCAAATTTTGATGGGCATAACTTAATCAATACTGTCATAGAGTTTTAAGTGAGCTGGACATGAGATCCACTTCTATTTCAACACTACAAAACAGAAAGGCCTGGAATTAAGCATAAATGGGCTTTTCCAGTGGCCCTAATAACATATACAGCTTTCATCACACTAAAATAAAGCAAATGACTTTTAAAAATCAATGAACTGAAAACATTCAAACCCTGATGAATATAAGGAAAATTAATGTAGTCACTTCAATGTTGTTATCCTGGGTCTACCAGCAGCCAGGAGCTATGGCCCCACTGTCTTATGCTTCTCCTTGACCCTGTGTTCTCCTTTGTGTGCTAATTCTGTTTGGCATTTGCATTCAGATGTTATCATTTATTACAGAAATGCTGATCATTTTTGTTTAGTGTAATGTCTGTCTGAAGTACTGAAAAAAGTAGATGGAATGAGAAGTCACAGGGGTAGCAGAAGGGAGGAAAGAGAAAATTAGAGAAGACATGAAAAGAGTGAGGAATAAAAGCAGATAACAACAGAAAACGCTGTAGAATCGCTGGTCTCCATTTAGTGCATGAAATGCAATAATCAATGTTATACAAGCAACCAGGCTGAAGAACAGCAAAATGCCATATTTTACCTTTTCTTATTATCTTTTTATTCCCCAAGAAGACATCAGAAGAGAAAATGCAATATGAAATCTTAACCACACAGCCAGGTCTATTGTTATGAATTTGTTATGATCTAGCCTTTTCCATACAGCAGCTGCCCATTTAAAAATCTGGCTGAACTTTCTTTCTGATTATCTTTTAATGCCTGTGATTAAATTAAAGGTACCTGTACTGATTCATAGTTTTCTTCATAACATTTTATAATGGTTTTCAGTTTTATAAAATGCTTTCTTTGTTCTTTTTTTTTTCCTCAGACACATTTCAAAACTTTAATCTCCAACTGCTATTAATATAGACATGACTGCTGATGATCTAAGTGACAAAGGAATTTAGTAGGAAATAGTACTGAAATAAGAAGTGTTCGAAATTTAAAAATTCAGGTTAAATTTAAAATTACAAGAAATTTTGATAGAGATTATTGTAATTTAAGCCCAGATGGCAACCCTGTCCCACAGAGTTTCTTCTCTCACTCTCTGCAATGGGGAATGAGGAGAGAATCAACAAAGTAAAAGCAAGAAAACTCGTGGGTTGAGATAGAGACATGCACAAGTAAAGTCAAACAAGGGATTCATTCCCCAATTCCCACCAGCAGGCAGGTATTCAGCCTTCCCCACAAAACCTGGTTTCCATCATATGTAACAGTGATCTGGAAAGACAGATACGATCAATCTGAACATGTTCCCTTCCTTCCTACTTCTTACCCTGACTTTATATGCTTTGCATGATGCCACATTGTCTGAAATATTCCTTGGGTCAGTCAGGGTCATCTGTCCCAGCTGTGTCCTTTCCCAACTACTTTTGCACTCTCAGCCCCCTTGCTGGAGGGATGGGGTGAGGAGCAGCAAGGGCCTTGACACTGCTCACATCAACATGCCTGTGTTATCAACACTGTTTTCAACACAAATCCAAAGCACAGCCCCATACCAGACAGAGAAAATTAACTCTATCCCAGACTACACCAGCATGAAACTCAAAGGTTCTGGTGCAATCTCTTAGTGTGAATGGTGAGGCGTGCTGGAAAAATTGTTGTTTGGACTCTATCTAGTCTGTCCAAGAGTTCTTTATTGCTACTAATTGCAGAATTTCTAAATTGCTTTGTCCAACAACCTGTGTTATACTCCATGGTATTTTATTCTGACATATCAGCTGTCCATCATACCCATCCTTACTGCTCTGGTTAGTGTGTCATCACAGAGCAACCTATCAAATAACCAACGAAAGACACTCCTACTGAGACAATACATTCTGAAACAAACATTATCTTACAGTGTAGCGTTGCGTATCTGGTTCTGGCCCAGCCTGGGCCCCCGGTAGCTCTGATACACTACTACAATACTTGTTGGTGGGGTCTTGGCTCACAGGCAGTTTGGCTCACACTGTCTTGGCTGTGGTAAAAAGAGGGATCTCTCTAAGACTTTCAGGAAACAGAGGTTTTATTTGGGGGGTCAGAAGATCCCCCAGCCTCAGGTAGGTGCCTTAGAGAGACCCCCGAACCTTGGGCTGCAGGGCGTTTTTGCTCAGGACAGTTCAAGGGGTGGATACAAAACATATGAACCAATAAAACAATATAAACAATACATGCCAACTAAGTTACCTAAATTCTAACAAATCCAACACAGGTTTGGGAGTGGTCTCAAGAGATTTCGCCAACCAGTGGCCAAAGCTCTTGGACCTTGAAGATAAAAATTCTGTGATGGACAGAGGGAATAATTATACATAAAACAGAAATGGGACAGGGAAAAGAACCAATAGAGAAGAGTCTCCAGGCAGAGACTCAGGTTGTCTTAGAAACCCTCAAGTTGTCTAAGAAACCTTATCAAACTATGATAAGAATACATTCTAGGGCAAGAGGCCCTTTCAAGGTGTTTGAGCTACACTAAACTTACAATATAAAAAACTATACTATATTCATAACTAAAGCTTATAAAATATTTCTTGCAAACCCATATTACAGAAATTGGGAAAGAAAATGTTTTCCAAATAAGATAAATAGAACTGTGAGGTAAATAGCCTCGAAAAAAAACCCACTTGATTTTGGAAATGGAAGTCCAGGAAAGCTGCAAGGGAAAGAAAAGATTGATCAGTAGATGATTACAATGGCAGATATGCAGAATCAACATCTTGAAATTGATTTTGCAACTCTTGAGAATTTAGGACACGAGCTAAAATTGCCAGCTTGGTGGAAGACAGGACTTTTTTAGTGTTGCAACATGTTTTCATTCCATAACTTCATTGCTTTTCTTTCAATGCACTTTCAAAACACTGTTTTATGATCTTAACACGATTATTGAGTTAAGAATGGCTTGTATTTCTAAATGTCCAGCTGAAAATATCTGACACTCTAAGTAAATAGAAATTAAGGGTTCTTCAATCAGAGAAGCAGACCTGACTGCCATTAACTGAAAAAATCTTTTGTATGTAAGACTAAACAGTAAGCCTTGGTAACAATGAGGTTCAATTGTGTGAAAAGAACACATTTTCAGTACAGAAGATGGTATAGTTGAGGATAACAGAAAAACCTGGTATTCAAAAAATAATGCCAAAAGAACTGCATGCCAGAGAATGGGTTCTGACAGGTGTTTCGTAAGAGAAGTTTCAGAAATGACTTTATGTATAAAAAAAGTACGCTGGTACTTTTTCTTGTTTGACCTTTGGAAGATACTTCCATTCTTGGTCATGATGGTTTCTTATTCTCTAAATATTCTTATATAAATAAGCAGGATTATTCACTGAGCAATTCACTAAGTACACACATCAGAATGTAAGCTGATACATGCTGCATTTTCTTGACTTCTTTCATTCACTTCTGTCTCCTTTTGAACCAAAGGCAGAAGGTGAGAAAAGAAAAAGATATGTTAATGTCACATAACAAATGAGCCTCGTACCAGGTAAATTTTCATTTGCTATTTTGCAATGCCTACTTCTGTTAGAAGAAAACCAGATGTGCTTAATATTAGTTCATTCCATTAGATTGCAATGACCAGGTCCAGATTAGGTGGTTAGTTGCTAAAATATGTTGCACATATTTTCTGAATTGTAATTTAAATTTTAAAGAAACATGCTGCTTTAGTGCCATGTAGCATAATATGTAGGACAAACTGAAAAATAATAAGAAAAATCACTTGAAATGGCTTTTTTTCAAGTGCGTCTGAACACATATAAGGAAGGAACCAGCCTTTAACACTGCTTCTGGCAATGTATTTTGTGATTAACTGAAAAAATTTGGTTTCTAGGGGAAAATAAAGGGTGGGATGACAAATATCCTAGTATAAATACAAAAATACAATTTCTTAAGACAAATATTCATGATTTTCTTATTCCCTGTCAAAAGTTGTGAAAATCAACCACTTTATTTACTTTATTTATGGGAGCAGTCTTATAAAGATCACTAGTCTTCTCAATAAAAGTAAGCTGTTCCAGCCTCTTGCAGCTTCTGAACCATGAAAATACCTGGTGACTACAATAATTTCTTGTAGCTTCCAGGTACAAAGAAGTATAGTTTGTTTAGTGTATGTCATATGATAAGTTCTCAGTTTTTTTCTGTCTTTGAACCATGTTGGAAAGCAGCTTGAAAACAATCAGTGGGGGAATGTCTCTGCGTTGTTTGTTCTCTTTCTAAGCAAATCTTCAGGAGTGTTTAAGAATATCTCAACAAGATATACCAAGTTATGTCAAAAAATATACTCAAAAAATTTTGAAATGCCTACTCAGCATATTATATATTCTTAGGTGCCTGGTACTGTGGAATGGATTAGGAGTCAACATCAGAAATTACTTCTGTTTTGAAGCTGCTTGCCAGATATATTTGCTTTTTCCATCCTCAGGAAGTTCTGATTGCTACCTCTTCAAAGACAGTCTAGAGTGCCCTTGTAATGACATTGCCCTCGGCAATGGAGGGCCACCAAGCTGAATGAATATGTGCCATATTCAGCAGTGGGCACATATTTCATTCCTTTTCCCTTCGTTCCTGAAATTCCTACAAAGCCTTGCTTGCTGCCCAGAAAATCCTTCACCGTATTTTCCTAACCCCACCCATGCACACTTGATCAGACTATTTGTCCTGAGTGGCCTATCTCTGGTTCTTTCTATTGAATGCTTCTAACGTTTGACTTGAATATTTTATCCCTGGGGCACTAGGGCAGTCACTGCTGGACCCAGCCTTGGACAGCGGAGGGTCTGTCTTGGGGTCATCTGGTACTGATTACATTAAACACGGGGGAAGTTTTTGGAAGCATCTCACACCAGCCATGCTTTTTAGTCCCCCTCCTACCACAATCTTGCTGCACTAATCCAATACACATAGTTTCACCACAAATGTGAAACAAGTCCTAATATTAATCAGTACTACATTAACTAGTTCTTATACATTTTCTTTTGGCCCTATTTTAGAGGAAGATATCCATCTTCTCTGCTGTCTTGACTTTAACTGCCTGTGATTTTTTCTTTTTTTTTGTCCCTTGAAGCAGAAACCTGTGTTGTTTAAGGCCATTAGCCAGAAATATTGTGCAATTGCTCTGTTAGCAAATAATTTAAAATCTAATTTAAACAAAAGAGTGATCATATATGTGTTGTATTAACAATGAATAATTACTTTCCACAAATATATTTACTCTAAAGAGCTAAGGACATAAATTCATTTCAATTTGCATTTCAGAAAATGAAACCCACTAGAAAGAAAATAAAGTAACGTAAGTAGCAGTGCCAGGTTTATATTTTCAATTCATTTAGGGAAAAAAACATCTGGACTGATGTGGGATATATGCAGTAATATTTTAGACTTCTGCAATGTTGTCACCTTTGGCTCTTTGTACAAAGTGGAAGAAAAGAGGCATTGCCTCCGTGTAGTTCATTTGATCACTTTTAGGAACCCTAAAACTTCTGCATCTCTTCCTCAACTGTAAGGAACGCCTCTGTTACCTCTTCACCTTGTAGATCTGCACACCAGGTTTGAGGAATTAGCATTCAGGCACTGAACTACCAATAAATGCACTGCAGCACCCTATAAGAACACCTTTCTGCGTGCTTCAAGCTTACCAGGGACAATGCTGATGCTTCCAATAAAGGCACTATTCTAATATACTGCCCCTGCTGACACAACCGGCCCTTGGGTAGAAAAATCTCAACAGAAAAAACACCACAAGATACAAATTCAGAGCTGTGACTTTTTGCTTACTGTGACTGTGACTTGTATCGAGGTGAGGGAAAGAGCTGGCAGAGAAATCCCAATTCTACACTCAGTTTTGTAGACACCAGCTGTGAGAAAGGGTCTTAGCCTGCTGAGCCAGAGAGGCATTCTGGGGAAAACGAGCAGCTAATCATAGTCGTGCTGCCTGTGTGCAAGTCAGGAGGGGTCGTGAGCCCTCTGACAGCTATTAGGGAACCTTCAGCTGGCATTTCCTCAGAAATACCTCACACCAATGTTCACTTGTAACACCCCAAGAGCAGCAGTGGTGTTTCAAAGAGAATATAAAGGCTTAGACCCTGCTGCAGTTGATGTTAACCCAGGCTAATCTGGGTCAAGGTTAATCCAGCCACTGAGCTTCTTTGACGGCTGTGTGATATAGAAGTATCTATAGGCAGCTGATTTCTCTGGTGTCACAGCAATGTACACATCTGCTTCCTTTTGCAGCATTAGAACTTCCTTTATTTCTTTTGCCAAAGTGTGTTATGACTTGCCAGGAGATGCTTTGATTTATAATCACCTTCCTACTGCTGCCTGGGTGGATATATTGGGTGAATACGTTCTTGATATACACAGCAGTTCTCATTGGGATTCCTAGTGCATGAGGAAGGAAAGGGACAGGAAAATAGGAATGGTCCATGCTACGTCCAGGATAGTCAAAAAGTATCAGGGGTTATGGTTATTATCTGATGGTACTGTTCACCAGAACATGACCTGCAGTGTTATTTTTGTTACTAAGAAAAAAACAAATGAAAAATAAAAAGAAAGGGAAAAAAAAGCTATATGCAATTTCTCTAAGGGACTAATTCTTTTGTATACTTTTGTATTTCTCCAGTCATGACTGTTCTGAAACTAACTGCACATTCTTTCATATTTCCTTAATGTGTCTTTAGAGTCCTTGCAATTGTAGCTAGGAAATATATTTTTGTCTTTATTTTTCATGCTACTTGGTCATGTAGTCTATGTCCTCTCATAACTTAAGTATTTTCTTATTTTAAATGAATCTACTTTAGATTTGTGAAGTAATTGGTACTTATTTTTCATTCACAAACCAAAATATATTTTATTTAAATGTGTGGGTTTTATTCCATGAATCTATAAACAAAATTATTCTTAATGAAGCTAATAAAATTTTTGGAAAGTGAAGAAAAAAATTCCCCAAATACGTATAAACCAAACCTGTAAATCATTTTGCAGTGCAGATACAAATGGCAGTCTCCTTTCTATTTTTTTTAGATTATTACATTGTTGTAATCCCATTAGGTTGTATTTATCATCTCTGGAGAAAACTGAGGTCTTCAGGAGAATTTTTCTGACCTATTGTAAACAAGCATAAACAATGATTAGATGAATCACACTTTAAAACTTTCTGCATTAGTCATCAACTCATTACATAAGATAATTCCATCTTATTTCTGTGGATTTGTATTTCTGGATTTGGATTTCTATTTTACTTTATCCTCTTGTCCAGGTTCAATTATAGCTTGGAATGCCAGCACAAGGAATATTTACCTCTCTATGAAGATTTCTTCTTTCTCTCTGTCTTCTTCATTAATCTCTCTGTCTTCTTCATTTATCCAGCTCGCAAGAATGGGCACCTGTCTTGCCAGGCACAGCATGAATATCTCTAGATTTCTCTGCAACTAAATTCTCAGATTGCATGCTAGAACTAAAGAATATTTTTCCCTTGCTCCTTTTAGTGCAATGGTACTCAGAGCTGGCTGAGACAGAATTCAGATGTTTTACATCGGAAACCTTCAGGATTTAAACTCCTTCCTTTTTATTTTAAATTCTTTTAATATATACAGTTCTATATAGGAAATCTGGAATGCTATTCTTTCTTTCAAGCTTGCCAAAAAACCTTAAAGATAAAACAGATGGTCAGAGGGATAAGTTCATATTTTATCAGGACAAGTTCATGCTGCAATGACATATCTCTGAAAATGTTCCAGGCAAGGTTGAATAGGACCCCAAGCTACTTGGTCTAGAGGGTGTCATCCCTGCCCATGGCAGGGGAGTGCAACTAGATGATCTTTAAATGTCCCTTCCAACCCAAACCATTCTATGGTTCTGTTCTATTATGTGAATATTTTTATGCCTTCTTTCCTTCTCTTTTATTTTTCCTTCTATCTTTCTCTATTGACATTAAAAATTGGAATAGAAATGTACCTGTCTGCCTTAGATTCAGATCCTGTGTCTGATGCTGAGGTGTCTTCACAGTCTGCTTAGGAAGCAAAAGAGCAGAGCATCCACAGCAGCTGTGTGAGACTTGGTGCTGGTCCTCAGGTCTCATTCCCCACACACACAGGCTAACCTGGCAGATGTATTTCTTAGGGGAATACTAATGTTAACAGAGAATAATTTAAGTTTCAATTTAAGCCATCTTGAGCTTTCCATACATTTGCTGGAGGGAATTACTTTTGCAAATCCTCCGAATGGATTTACAACCAAATGAGTGTTTGGTTTCACATTACTGCATGCTGAGAAGGAAGCCTATCATGGGAGCAAATATCTGCACTAAATTTTCACATCCTTCAACCTAAAAAGGTGGGAAGATTAAACATCAGCTCCTGTGTTCTCAAAGGAAGAAGGAAAGAAAAAAATGTTTCATGGACTGATGTAACTTAAAATACTGCAATGCACACATATTGTCCAGAGCAGTTGTGGATATCCCATCCCTGGAAATGTTCAAGGCCAGTTTGGTGGGGCTCTGAGCAACCCAGAGAAGTGGAACATGTCCCTGCCCATGGCAAGGATTTGGAACAAAAGCATCTTTAAGGTCCCCTCCAACTCAAAGCATTCTATGATTCTACAATACTATGATGAAGGAGAGAGTGGGTTTTTTTTTTCTGTATTATAGGCAGAGTGAAAGCTATACATAGTACTAGACATGAAAAACATGGTATAAGCTTTTGACATTAAGTACCAAAAGAAACTGACAGGCTGCAGCTGAGCTCTGTATCTTATATTGTTCTTATATTGTCTAAGGGAGAGCTGCAGCAGAGCCCCCAAAATAAGAATGCCATTTGACATCCCATGGCTTTACAAATAAGGCATTAAAGAGTCTCCTGTTTGGACCTTTCTGTGGACAAAAAGCAGAGGGCATGGAATGATGTCACCTTGTGAGTCCTCAGCCTTCAGAATTTCCTACCAGGAGCCATAACAAATATTCTGTGATGTTTTCAGGTACTTTGACTGAAGTCCAGTAAGGATGTACTCAATTTTACCACTGTCCAGCAAGTTGGTTTCAGTGTTCCCACCTGAAACTGAACAGTAAGATACTTTTTAAAAGAGAATAAGCAGACATACTGAAACTACATGTATTATATACATATTTCCTTGAAGGCAGCTAAGTAGATAAAGGCAAAGACTGATTACAACATTATTTTTTCATGGAATTTCTGATGTTATGTCAATTTTAATCCTTTCTTGACAAAAATTGTATGAACTGTCTTTTTAAAGCTAAACAAGGGGATTCCCTTATAACACCTTTGTTTGTAGCTCTTTCCCTTCTCCTGTCATACTGTAGGTTTTCCTTACTTTCTGCTCTCAGCAGAAAAAGAATTGGTCACAGGAAAGAGCTGAATGCTTTAGTGTATTCATGTTGCAAAGATAAATGGGAGTTTCTCTCTGGAAGACATCTTTTTCTCCAGACCAAAATCGTCATAGTCTCCTCAATACCAAATTATTTTTTTAAAACATTAAATGTAAATTTGATTCATCATACCATAAATTATACTGAAATTTGAAGTAGAAATTTGTGATCAGTCCTACCTACTTAGGCTGCATAAAAGTTGGTTTTTGGCAAATATCCCTCATCCCATTAAAGGATAAGATCCTTTTATTTCAGGATTAGAATGTGCTTGTATTCAATAATATATGGCTTTATTCACAGGTGTTCTCCTGCTGGCAGACCTTGTACGCTGTACATGCTGTAGCATTATGCATCTTGTTCCCTGGACCTCTTAGATCGAATGCAAAATAAAATCTGTCTGTTTCTGTCCGTGTTGCTTAACTTCTCTGAACAACAGGGACACAGTGCCTGTTACAGTGATGCTGGAATCAAGAAGGGTATGATTGATTATGAATAGAGGAACCAGCTTTTTATGTAATGCCTTAAGAGCTCTTGCTGTTAATGCTGGAATATTTGTGTCCTTGCATAATAAACCTGAAAGTTACATGGCTTAGGAAATGGTTATCACCTCATAAACAGGAAGCACCCTCGAGGTATCATCTACTATAGACAATGTGATCGCAAAAATCTGTGTTCCAGCTTCTGCAGCAGTCCTACATCAGTTCTTTTATAGCATCATTATGTTAAATGTTTTTAATGCAGGAATATTTCAGAATAATAGCAAACTATTTTCTGTTTCACTGCAATTTCATTCAGGTCCGTTAGCGTGTGAACATGAAATAGAAACAGAGATTAAAATACTTGTCTAAGGAAGGTCACAGCGATTTGGGTTAGATGTGGGAACAGTGACAAAAACAGCTGACATCTGATATTGGTTTTGATTTGCTGTAGGACCTCATATACATCACTTGTACAAGGTCACTTTTGGGAGTTATTAGAGCAAATGTGAACATGTGTGTCTAAGCTGCTTGCTAGATCTATTGTAAAGATTCAGTACTGAAAGTATAGAGGAAAGGTAAAATGAGATAGTCCATTTTCACCTGAAGCAATAAATATATCAGTACGGTTGCTAAGATATTGCTAACCTAAATCTAATGTTTATATATTATGTAATGTTTGCACCTTAAATTCATGCTTAGTTTTCATATTGTCATTGTGTGTAAAAGTATCAATCTGTATCATGAATATGTAATATAGCAGATTTTGTAACCTAGGACAGCTTCAATAGTGCACCACACTTCTGCTTTAATGCAAATGTTCTTGAAGCACTGGGAGGGGCAGAGCTGGCCAGAGCACCTCTGCAGCTTTAACCCATCAGTGCATTGCTGTCCATAGTGAACGGGGACAGGGCAGAGGCTCAGGTGTGCACAGCACTGCTGAGGGACACTAATGACAAGACAGAGTAGGGATTTCACCAGCTGCACAACACAGAACATCTCTGTGGTCTCTGCATTCCTTAACCAGAGAATCACAGAATGGTTTGGTTTGGAAGGGACTTTAAAAACCATCTAGTTCCAATCGCCCTGCCATGAGCAGGGACACTCTCTACTAGACCAGGCTGCTCCAAGCCCCTTCTAACAAAGCCACAATCTCTTTCAGGGATGGGCCAGCCACAGCTTCTCTGAGCAACTCGTGCCAGAGTCTCAGTACTTTCACAGGAAAGAATTTCTTCCTAATATCTAATGTAAACCTAGTCTCCTTAAGCTTCTGGCTGTTCCTTGTTTATTAGGTACTAGCAGTCTGCTAGTATGTCTCCCTGAAGCCTTCTCTTTCCAGGCTCCACTTCTGGTGACACCACCATAGCTGTTAATATGCAACAGACTTGCTACAACAGGAGCAGTACCTCTCATTATTTTCCTGTGAGCAGTAAGACAGCAGAAGGGGAATTTATTTTCCCCAAGCCGTGATTTTGTCCTGAATTTTTTCCCCAGGTTTTTTTTTCTGAAGGAACTAAGGCTCAGATCGACTCTTTACAGTGTTCCTCTCTTCTGGATTCCCAGATTGCAGAGTTAAACATTAGTATTTTGCTGCAGTACTTATGGCTGTTCAAGAGTAAAATAAAAAAAAGAATTGGGCTGGTGTCGTGGTGTTGGGGTGGAAAGACAGAAAGTGCCCACTCAGTGGTAAATATGCGTGCTGCTCAGCTTTGTCTGTCAGTGTGCTCACATTCTGAAAAATATCCATTTCTCTATTCAGATATCTGCAAATGTGAGTGCCACATTCAGATCTCTTGCTCTTCAGACTTCAAAAACTGATTTTATAAGTCTTTTCTATATATTTGAGGTCATCCATGCTGAGAATAAGAAGGCTGACAGCTGCTAACAACAGAGAATACAAATGATAATCAGAACTGATAATTACCTGTCTGTCATATATTAAAAAAAAAAAAAATGAAAGTGACCAAAAAAAAATCTGCTCAAAAATTACAGGAACATGAGTAGTTTGACTGATATTGTGAGTAAGGCTATTGTTTTTTATTTGGTGGATTTATTCAACTTTACAATTTATTTTCAGAGGGGTATGCAACTAATGAAGAAGGAAAAGGAAAAGGTAAAGTTGGACAAGGAAGGGAAACAAAACCATTTCTAGATTTGTTTCTTTTCACAGTTAATTGTATGCAGAAAAAAAAGCTTAGAATTAAACCACTCTACAGTTTTGAATACAAATGATTTTCCATTCATTTCACTGGTACTTCCCTTTGCACATGTGGTGTGGCACAAGGGTAATATAAAAAAAGTTTGGGCTAAGTTTTGTCCTTTAACACGTGAGTCACCCTTTTCTTTTAGTATGGTCATGTCATTGCAATATGTAAAGCCTTTTAAAAGTGCTTACTCCAATGTCATTAAAACTAATGGTCTAGAACTCCTCAACTCCATATTTTTTGTATATAGTGTCACTGGCTTAGTTTTTTAGCTCTTTTGTGTTTCCATTCCTGAAACATCTGGTTAAATCTCTTCTTCCTTTGTCATATTACCACATCATGATCCATACTCACATCATCTGAAAGGATGTCCAACAATATGTAAATACTATTTTTGTCTTAATTATCTTCAAATTCCTAGTTCAGGAGATTCATGCTGGTATTTCTGCACAATTTTCTCCCAAGCTTGGCTATTAATATTCCATTGTAGATCAGCACATGATTTTCCTTTTGAATCACTCTACTTCCATTTCATTTACGTACAAATGTATAAATTGATACTGCTGAGCTGTTCAGATTTAGCCAGCTGCTGGAAAAAAGGTTAATAGGTTTGGTTGCCTGGTGATACTATTCCAGTTTATGTCTGTCAGATGTCTAATCATGTGTCTCAGCAGATGATATTGCCCATGATATTGCCAATAGCAGCTTCTTTCTATCTTTTAAATTTCTATAAACTTTGAAAAAAGAGACTGTCCTATCACCAAATGTATGAGTTAGAGCTGTAATTTTAAGAATCAGATTAAATCTTGTATACAAACACATATATGTATCAACATTAATATGGAATATTAATATCATATATATATAATACATATGTAAATATGTTTATATTTTGACATAAAATTCTTTCAAACAGGAGCTGATACCATAATATGGTGAATCTGACATTAGATGAATCGTTAGACAAAGGTAGGCATACAGGACTTTTTGGGAATATACTCAGCTACTGAAGAAAAAAAAGAATTAAAAAAAAAAATCCTTGGGGTTTTCTTGGCTTTAGAGAGGTGATAGGTGAGAGGTTACATTTGCCTTCCAAATGTGCCAGCCAGGTGTTTGCCCACTTGAAAACTACTCCAATGACTGCAGTAGAGCAGCTGATTTGCTGAAGTGCAAGAGTACTCAATTGGTCTCTTCAGTTAAGAGCTCCATTTCCTTGAATTTTGGTTTTTTGTCTACATCACTAAGAAATTACCTTTTACAATTGTTTTTAAGTCAGCTGTCCCTGTGTGTGGGTGTATATAGATATATGTGTTATCTGCCCTGGCCCACACGACATGGAATATGTAAAGGATGGGTCTATTTGGCTAATGGGTCAAAATTTACATATGAGGAGAACTGCAGGTCAGTTCTCTCTCTGTGGATATGATACCATATGGTCACATACGTATACATTTCTTGAAAGTTAAGTCTGCATTTAAAAAATGACAAAAAGCACATGAACTTCATAGCTGTGGGATTCATCTGTGATGGGGAGATGAAGCACATGAACATCATTGTCAGAAGTATATTAGAGCACAAATAAAAGCTTAGATAATACTTGACTGTCTGAATACTTGAAAAACACAGGGAAAAAAAGAACCAACAAAACAAAACTAAGAGTTTTATGAGGTAATAATACACAGGGATTTAAAATTAAGAGGATTCCAGGCAGCACAGTCATCTTTGTTGCCTCGAGTTTGTCCCATAGAGTGTGTATTAATTGCTCCTTCCTATCAAACTTCACAGTGTTCAAATCGGATCAAAGCTGGATTTGATTGTGTTTGAAGCATTCATAGTAATTATTATTCCAAGGTAATTTGGTCTTTTAAGGTGGCTGCTTAAACTTTCCACCTTTCAAGTGAAAATCCTAGCCAATTACACTGATAGGTAGATCAGCTCTGATTTACTTAATCAGATTGTCATTTTCTTCATATTTATCTGCTGAGGCTTATATTTCCAGTCTCTTAATCCACATTAAGGATGTGTCGTGAAAAAGAGAGATTTCCTCAGGCCCCTCAGTGCTCAGTTAGTCTGTCAGACCACAGGAAAGACAAGACCCTTGTGTGCCAACAACCCATCAGCATCCTGTTACAGGGACCCTTCACTGAACAGTCCCCTGGGTGGGAGGGCAGCTTGACTGCCTTGTTCAGGGACACAGAACAACAGCATAAGGGAGACCCCTCAGTGGGTCTCCCCACTTTTTCCAAGTATATTGCCTGCTGCCAGCAGTGGCCAGCCCATGTGAAGGACTCATACCAAGAGTTTATGGAATAACGCTCTTTATTAACATAAAATTGTGATGGGTTAAGGTTCAAGAATTGTCAGTGATAGCATGTCCCTGCAAAAACATATTCAAAGCAATGCACAGACAAGCTCTAATCCCCAATCAGAAAGTATTCAGTACTGACAGAGAGTGCTTCTCACCCAATAGGTGTCCACAGGGGAGAAGGCAGGTTCAGCCTGTTGAGTGATCCCTGAAATTTTGACTAAGTCTTTCCTAAATTCTCCCCATTCCTAGCTTACTTTAATATTATGTCTTTATGTTTAGGTGGAGCTTGAGTGACTCCAGTCATTTTGTTACTGATGTTCACAAAAGGCTGAATGTATATTTTCAAGTTTACCATGTTTGGGCACGTTTCTTCCTTGTGCTTTCTTTTTCTGTGGAGCATGACAAGAAAAGGCAGGAGCAGGTTGGGCTTGGAGGATCTATAGGAATAAAAAATTATATTCCTTAAAGTAAAAAAAAGGATTTTTTTTTTGTTTGTTTCCTCCCTCCTCCAGCTATTTATAGGAAGGTGTAAGTGAAAGATGAGGATAAATTCTTTGCAAATTTCACCAAGCATCCCACCAAAAAAAAAAAAAAAAAAAAAAAAAAAAAAAAAAAAAAAAAAAAAAAAAAAAAAAAAAAAAAAAAAAAAAAAAAAAAACCCAAAAAAAAAAAAAAAAAAAAAAAAAAAAAAAAAAAAAAATAGAAAAATACCTGGAAACAAGCCCTTTTCTTTCTTTGGCAGCTTGGCAGTGTGCACTAGTTTTTAAATCTCTGCTGGAGCCTCTTAGGAGAATTACCATATCTGTAATGGCAGCTGTCACTTTACCTAAATCTATGTTTACTGCTTTGTATTTTCTGCTTTCTCATTTGTGCTGCTATTCTCATTATACATCCCTTAAGGGCTACAGGCATAGAAAATAATATAACATAGCAACGTAACAGGACATAACAGAACATAGCATGACATAACAAAACATAAAGAAGAAGAAAAAATATTGGATGGGAACAGAAAGAGTAGTTTAATCTTTATGGAAGTTGTTCAGTGAAGTGTATTGTTTGGAAACAGATAATTGCAGCAGCACACCCATGTGACAGGGTAAGATTGTGTTATTTCTGTAAAATGCCGCTCTCCCCAGCAATCAGTAGATTTTTGATACTGGAAGAATATGGTACCTGGATAGCAACATTACCAAACAGATAAAATAAGCCAGACTAGGGCTTCTTTATTTTTCTCCCTTTCCCTTTCCTTTTCTGTGTGTTGTAGTCTGTTCAGACTTTGGGGATTTAAATTGATTTTCCTGGCAGCTTTTTCCTGTAGGTTTTCATTGTTCAAATCATGATAAGCTTTGCTCCTAGCACCAGTGGAAAAAGAAAATTAAATATAGGCATTTGTAGCTTGAGAACTCTCATAGGTGTCTATAGCCTCAATCTCTAACATCAGTAATGTGTTTCAGACATTGTACAATAGAACGTGGAACATGAGGGGAAATCCTGCAAAATTCTGAGGACAGGCACCAGGTGTGTGGGTTTGGTTTTGCTTATTTTTTATGTGTTTATTGAACACTCAATATAACATGACATGGACTCATGAGAGTTTCTTTTTTTATGTCAGTACTGCTGTGAACATATCCACCCTAAATCAGGACAACTGCCCTCACAAAAGGAGGAACAGCTTTTAATTGCACGGTTTCCTAACCAAAGAGAGGCAAAGGTGTACTGAAGTGAGTTTCTAACTTGCTTTCATGGATCCCATTCCATTTAAATCAGTGCTGAAACTCCCACTGAGTTGAGTCATAACAGGATCATGCCAAAAGTCCTCTGTCATCCTAGATTAGAGAACAGACAACTTTAGTGAAACCAGCTTGGAGTCCTGGGAGAGCTGACACTAACTACATAACAGTGAGTTTTAAGTATTTTACAGATGATTAGCTCTCTTTTTTTTTTGCATTCAGCAAAGTCAAGTAAGGCTGTGCAAAGAGCAAACTGGAAAAAGGAGGAGGATTCTACACTCAACACCCCCAAGGATATTATCTTCAGTGGCACTAATGTGGCCTGATTAACATTATGACAGAAGTTGTTAAATCGGATTGGGAAAGTCGTCTGTATGGCATATCTTGTTCATTCTCCTGCTGTATTCTGATTTTCACTCTTTTCCCTGTATATCATACAAGCAGATTAGATAAAGAGAAATGGCTTTGAGCTTTGCTAGAAACTGGAAACCACTAATTAACAGCTACTTAGAGTCAAAAAGTTGTACCATTTAATTAATGATATTCATGCCGCCATAGAATTAATGAAAATAACCACTTTTTCTCATTTTTCTGCACACATAAATTTTCTGTTTTTCTGAGTCTGAAGAAAATTTTACACTGCGAAATATATTATTTTGCCCTCTGTGTTCAAACTGCAGAATTGTGAGGTGAATATGGGGTTTGGCTAATTCTTTTTAGTTTTAAAGTATTTTTTCCCAAAATTTTAAATTGGATACACATTTCATGCAATATATAAAGTATTTTAGCATAAAAAGAAGTGGTAAAGAATGCACAATAAAACACATTGTAGCTCTCTGCCAGTGCAGCTTGCTGTTTAGAGTATGAGAATAGCACTTACATGGTGCCAAAACATAGTGTTTCTCACACTGAAGACCATAGATCTGTTTCTGACCAAGAGATGAAGCATCTGTCAGGCTTCATGCTGGGATAATTCCTGCAACTTGCAGTCCAATTCAGTATATTTTTTGGTTTCCAGTAGCACTTTTGACCACTGCAATTACAAAATCAAGACCAAATAAAACCTAGTGCAGCTGTTCCATATCCTTATATTGTGTTTCTTTGGTGTAGATTCAACTCTGAGCAAATGTGTCAATGGCTTGAAGATAAATTTAAATCTTTCTGAGGAAACAAAACAAAACAAAACAAAACAAAACAAAACAAAACAAAACAAAACAAAACAAAACAAAACAACTTTATTTTATGTAAAGGAGTAATTATTGAGAAATATTTATATGGTACAAATGAAAACCATAGGCCTGTAGTAAGCTAACCCAGTTGTAAGTTTCAATAACTTCTTTTACGTTCACAACTATTTATTTTCCATTTCCACAGAGATAAAATCTGTGGAATTATGGAAATAGAGTGGATGAAAGGGAGTTTCATTTCATGAGTATCTTTGAGAACATATGATCTAGTAACATCTGAAAGGTGTTCAGAAACTCTGTCAGCATCTAATATCCAAGAATTTGTGTAGCTTCCTGACCAGACCTTGTATCTAAGAAATAGAGTAAAAGGGGAAAAAAAATTTCCCTTATTAGCTAAGACTTTTCCTTCCTTTCATCTGGATAGCAATTATACTGACATTTTATCATTAACACATTATGGTCTTGATGATTGGCCTTTTTTTTCTTGATTCAGAGGAAAGAGGCCAATAGATTGTACACTAGGATTTGTTTAACTTTGGCATGGTTGCTTCTGCTGATGCTAAAGTTTAATAAGTTTCATTCGTACAGTATTTCTGGTTAGCTAGACCTTCACTGGCTTTATGAAAATGAACCAAATATCTCCTTGGATGCATGGATAAACATATCAGAAGGACATGTATAAGGCAAAGTGACTCCCAGTCTTCTGCCAGATGCAACCCTACCATCATTGCCAAGATGAAGTGGTGCTAAAATGAGATTGATTCATAAGCTAAGAGTATTTGGGTGAATCTAAGCAAGTGAGAGATTAATGTGACAAGTAAAGGATATTTCCAAAAAATAATAGTTTATTTTGGCTGAAGACACAGGCTTGCAATGAATTAATGTCTTGGAAATGTTTCTGGATACAGATGCTGCTCTCTCATATAGCAACATATATGATTAAAACATCTGTCAGGTTACAAAATTACTTCCTTCTACTGGATGCTAGCCTGACCCAAGCCATAAATACTGCTATTCCCAGCCATGTGAGCTTCAGCAATACTGGATTTAAGCAAGCAGTACCTGCAGAATCTAGTAAAAAAAACCTTGAAGAACCTACATCTAATGCAAAATTTCCAGCCAGACAAAGCTCTAGGAAGAAGACTATGATGAAAAAGTCTACTTATCCAGCAAATGGATTTTTTTTCATTTACACATAGACACATTTTTAATATAAATATGAGAGTACTGTAGTGGAAGAGTTGAGGAGGAAGTAAAAACGTAAGTGGTATTTCTTTGGCCTGTGTTCAAGCAGGCATAAGGGTATAAATAATTAAAAAAAAAATAAAAGATTTATATCACTCCACTATACAAACAGAAGAGAAATGACAGCTGCCTCATTACAATCCCTTAGCAGGGAGATAGGACATATTACTGGATAAAAGACCTGATAAGAAATATAAATCTACCAACACGTAAAAGAAAGAGTGATCACAACAAATTTCTTTCCAACCCAAGAATTTCCTTGTGAAAGACATTTCTACATGATCGTTTCAAAAATTTCTGACAGATGCCACTTGTCATCTGGAAAATAGAACAAATTAAAAATCTCAATAATTAAAAATCTTGCAGATTTCTATCATGTTATTACCCTAACATTTTTACTCCTGTCATTAACACTTCCACTTGAAAGGATTGTCCTACCTAGCATATTAAACCACACCAATGACTTAAAAGAGCAGTTACACCTTTAAGCTCTACTAGTTAAGCTGTAGTTTTTCACTAAATCAAATGGCTCAAACATAAATAATGCAACACAGACATAGGGAAAAAAACATCTCAAGTAACCCAATCAAATTGCAATAAAGCTACCCATGTCAGATATTACTTTTGATAACTTCATGGCCAAAATTTTTACTTTGAAATAATTACAGGGCAATTGAAAATATTCAATAGACTATTGTGTAAAGAATTGATTTTAATGCTGTTAAAATACTTTTTTTTTTCTCTTCAAGCATTTTTCTAAGTATAAATGAGATGCAATTCCAGGACTCTTTTCCCTGTAGGAATTTTATTTCCCTTCATAGAATTTTAGGTTGTGGTAGTTTCTTCAGTAAGCTTCAAAACTCTGCCTCTCTGTCTCTAATTAGTTAATATTTCTAAAGAGCTTTAAGAGATAAAAGGCTATATAAATGCTAAGTGTTGCCATTTCCTTTTGCAGAGGTAAATCTGATTCTCTGTTTTAATGAGGAAGGCCATAGCTCATCATCTTGGTTGATTATAGAACTTACAAGAGCAGATTGCCCATAACCATTGTATACCCTTTTTTCCCATTTTGAAAATTATATTGCTCACAGCTTGACTCCTTAAAAGGTAGAATTATAATAGTTTTAATGGGCCTGAAAAAGAATATCAACTAAGACTAGTTGCTCTGAAGAATTCTACTCAGGTTTATTGTCAAACCAGTCAAAGTAGCATAAAAACAAAAACAAAACCAAAAAAACCAAAAACGAGGGCAAAAACCAAAAGCAAACGCAAAAACAAACCAATAAACACTTCATAAACTTTTTCACATACCTAAAATGGTAAATGTCTGGATAAGATGTTCTTGGAGTGTTTTTGGTTTGGTATATTATGTTACTGGGGGCTTTTGAGTTATTTTGTATTAATTCCTTGAAGGGCACAGTAAGAGACTGAATTAATTTTCCTGTTTCAGCCTGTCTGCATCTGCTATGTGGATTAATAAGTAATTTGTTTCCATGGATGTTCTTCTGGCATCATTTTCACCCCTTCTTCTCAAGCACAGAAGAAAATAGTTTATTTCTCACATATCAAATATTATTTTAAAGCAATAATGGTTAAAAAAAATAGCAGGAAAAGAAGAAGAGACTATCTCAGCTGTTTAAGAGATATCGAAGTGGTCTGGAAAGGTTTTATTGAAAATGTTAACTTTATCTCAAGTTTATCTCCACTCAACTTATTTAAATATCCTGACTAAAAACATTTCCACTTGAGCTACTGTGACATTGGAATCTCATTATGCATATTTCCTTTTAGCTGTTATTTACTGGACATAATTATGTTAGTCTGACCCCTTGAAAAGAAATTTCAAACATAAAATAAAGGAACTAACTATGAGCAAGTGAGGAAGAAATTTTTTATAATTATGAGATGAAATTCAACTTTTGAAAAACTGAAAAAAACAGTGAAATCTATTCCTCTTGCACTATATCTCTGTTCTCACAAGTGACATTTCAAGATATGATTCATATGTGCTGTATATTAACACCAAATTAAGATCTGATTTTTGGTTTAGATGAATCTGGATTCCCAAGAAACCAAGTGG
>VWYO01026411.1:226593-245081 GCA_013400275.1 Rhadina sibilatrix | reverse complement strand
AACCAAAAAGCAGTCCTCAATTCTCACACTAAAAAAACAGAATTCAAAACAGAGTAGTGCTTGAGCAGTGTGTAAAATATGAATGTAAGAAGATTTCTACTAAATTTTGATTTCAGTGCTCATAATGCTTTTTGTTATAATTGTTCATTACCAGCTGTGAACTGATTCTTAAATAAGCTTCCTTGAGCTATTAGTCATTGATGCCTCATTAGTAGTGTAAATACTGCTTTGTAGTGTCTGCCATCCTTGCTTGGCATTTGAGGGTTTAGCCAAGCAGTTTGTTATTTTTTATTTGTATTTCCAGGACTGAGAAGAAAAAAATGTTCACCAAATGCAATTCTGACTTCAAAACTTACTGAAAATAAGAGCCATCATACTTTAAGGGCTAATAGACCCAAAACTAGCTACATTGCTTCAGGATTCCTTCTCTCATCCTTTCTAGCAAGATGTATAAGCTAATAAAAATCTATAGGAATTTCATTTAGCAAGATGAACAATAGTTTTTTTTTTAAATTTCTTTTTCAGTTCATCATTCATATTTTTAACAAAGTTGTTCTTCTGTACTTTTGTTTTCCCCTGGTGACTCAAGGTGACATGGGATCGTGACTTTCAGAAAGTCTGAAAAAAATAATTACAATATTTTGAGTGAAACCTGCAATATTTTTAAAGAAAATAGGTCTTATGGGGCTATTGTTTTGGAGTATTTAGTGATTGATTGCTTTTTGGTTTTTTGGGTTTTTTTAAGAGATGTCAGAAATTAAATCAATGCCCAGTAAACTGTAACACTGAGTACTGCCAAACCTGACATGTAGAACTAATTTTTACAGGTGGGTTTTTTGATTTCTATTGTAAAAAAAAAAAAAAAAATGAAAGGGAAGAGGCAGCATTGTGGCTCCAATTTAACCTAAGTTGTATCATTCCCTAAAAGGTGCTGCATGTTTACTCCACAGCTGAAGCTAGTTTTTGAAATGGAAGACTATATTTTCACGTGACTGTGAGACCTGGGCTGTTTCCTGATGCCAGCTCTGTAAATTTCCTAGTAAAAACTGCAGGAAACATCAATACTGTCCAAGACTGCACAACCCTTTGCATCTGGAAAATCCCCACCACTGTCATCATGACCAAACCACAGAAAGTCTTAGGCAAATTAAGCCAATACAGTCTATTAGTAAAGAGATCAGTGCTCTCACTTTTGTGCAAATTGCTTTTATTTTTTTTCCCTATTATTATGACACTCTGTCATTATTGATATAAAAAGAACAAGGAACATGTGCAAAAGTAAACCACATGCTGTCTCAGCTAGCCAAGAAAATATGTACCAGATGGGAGATGATGAGACAAGCCATTAGGATGTATCAGCTCATCATGGAACAAATGCAGAAGAAGCCTCAGGGCTTATTTGCTATACCCATAGTACTGACAGCACATGGGATTAAGGTGTCCACCTGCAAAACTCTGTGAAAATATGCCCTGTGCTTCCACACAAAGTGTAGTCCTGAATTCAGGGTGACTAGAAGTAGTAAGACAAGTAGTTTCTTTTCTAAAACTGTAAGAGTTGGAGCATTGTTCACTCAAGACCTTACTAAGATGGGTGTGAGTAAAAGTGGGAAAAAAAAAAAAAAAAAAAAAAAAAAAAAAAAAAAAAAAAAAATAATAGAAAACNAAAAAAAAAAAAAAGTGAGGAAAACATGGTGAAACCACCTTCCCAGCCTGAGTTAGTATCTGAGAGATTTGTGTCATTGATGTTCCCCTTTTCAAAGCTGTGCAGCATAGAACATTTTAGAGATGTTGGGACTGTCAGTATCCAGGAGTTATCTTCAGCAAGGACTGTGAAGAGAGACACTACTCACAGTCTGAGATCATGCAAAGGAACTCTTTTGTCCAGTGCTTGCAGATTAGCTTACCTAACAGGTCATGCTTTTCCTTATTTCTCATAAACCGAAAGACTACTGTCCTCTGTCTTGGCAGCCTTAATTTGACCTAAATCTAGCAGACAAAATGTCACATTTTTATCCCCTTTCAGATTTTACCTGAAGTAGAGCAAATATTAAACTCACAGTTTTGTAGATTTTCCTGGTAACTCTATTTTAAAATATGCTGTTGTGCTAATTCTGGCAGAGTGTGGACATACAGTTTATTTCTGTACTGAGACTTTTATAGGACCTATTATAAACTGTCCCCCACCTTTGTAAAAAAATAAAACCAACAACTATGAAAATCAACTGTGAACAAAAGCTCACTCAAATGTAAATTTTGAATACTTAAGTAGTAATTAAAGTGTTACAAAATTCTGATATAAAAGAACAACGACTAATAAAACAGTAAATTTAGTGTATCATTGAAAGCCATTTTACATATTATTTGGGATACTCACAGATGTATTCCTGGAACTGCCCTACTGAATAATTCCCACTCTTTAGATTTATCATCAATTCTGTGATTCTGTGATCATCTTCAAATGACTTGAATATCTAATTTCCTTACGTTTATTGCAGCATATTTACGAACAAATAGATAAACCCCATTTATTTCCCAGTAGGAATATTTTTTAGTAAGAGACTTCTTCTGATTGATGAAAGCAGAATGAAAAATAATTTAAATATTTCCTTTTAACCAAGTAATTATTTTTTAGTCTCTTATTTAAAATCAGCTCTCACCTAAAATAAGTCTACTGAGGGCTTTGTGGGGCTATAACTGGTAGAATAACATCTGAGTCTGAATGTTTATCTCTTCCTAGGTAGCTGACAAGGATTATCCATTTATCCATTTCCAGATTTTCTCTGAATTCCAAGAAATATATGGTAAAGATGAGAACAAACCTACTGAGAATATAGGCCAGACCCTTTACAGGTTAGTGAGTGTCACTATGTATGTCAGCATCTGAAAAAGATCTTAACCACAAATCCTCTATTTCCATAACATCTTTCTTTTACTTCACTTTACTAGGTGAAATGAATTTTTTTTCTTATTTTAGCTTGCATTAGTCTAAGTTCAATTAATTAATAAATAATTTTCAAAAAGCTTCTCAAACTTAATGAAACACATAGACAATTTTATACTGAAGTCAGAAAGCAAAAACAATTTTATTCATCATGTTTAGCAAAAGGCTGCTAAGTAAAATTTGGGAGTCACAAGTAAAATTTGAGAGTCATTTAATAATTGGGAGGAGGTTAAGGAGTCTGCTATGATGATGCAATTTCATACTTAGAGGTGTATTATGTCAGTGGAAGTGCTTCATTATGTTCTGGGGATAAAGTCCTTACTAACTAGATGTAGGATTATCATCATTTATTTCTATGTATGGAATGTCATTTGATATTTTCTTTACTTTGTAGTGTACCATGTCAAACTATTATTCCAAGTACTTTGAAGTTATTTTAAAAGTTCTGAGAGAAAAATATATACTGAGAGAGTTCAATATAGATAACTCTTCCCCCCCTACCCCCTCATTATTTCCATAGAAAATGTACAGATTCAATTTTAAAATAACCTGAATAGTTAAAGAATATGATATGGTACTTAATATATGAATAAGACTTTTTTAAACTTTGGAAATAAAAGAAAATACAGGGAGAAATTTTTAAAAAAATTTCATAAAATTAGATCTATATTTCTGAGCAGTAATTATATTTCATTCTCTGATGCTGCCATATCAGTCAGTTAAAATAAATTTGTCTGGGGAATTGCAAGTCGTGCTTTTCCTAGCAGAAGTCTATGAACCAGGACATTGGTTTGCAGTAGGATACCTGCAATAGGAGCCATCTGAACAGCCCACAGACAGCTGGATCAGAGCTGGTCACTCAGGTCGGCTTTAAAGTCCAAGGAGAGGGACAAGCACTTTGAAATCCAAAACAGACAGACAAAATAGATGAGATGGATCACATTCTGAAAGTGACACCTTATTTCCACTGACTCCAAGGAAATGGGACAATGGATTATTTTATCTTTAGTTATGTGCTTCATAGACCTGCACACTGAGATGAAGGAACTCCATTCTCATGAGAAAAAGCAGGCAACATGTTTAAGCCAAACAAACTCTAGTTCATTTGGTGGCCCAGTATCTTTGCTTGTGCTAGCCACCACCTGTATGTCATTTCACAGCATCCCTTCTAGTCTTATCAGAACAGGATTTCAGCCGCAAAAAAGAAAAATAAAAATACTTTTAGTTAACTTGTGTGTTTCCAAAAAATGTGTAGGTCTACAATTTTTATGCAGTATTTTTTCTCTATTTAAGACATTAGTTTTGTAGTTCTGTTTTTCCAATCATGAAAGATAATCTGAAAATTAGATCAGCTTCAAGTTTGCATATAAAAGAGAAAAGGAAAGTAAGACCCCCTTGTAACACCTCCCCTGTGAGTAATTCAAATAGCTCCACTGGGATTGCAAGAAAATGCTACAGTGCAGGACTGGAATATTCATTTGAAATATAAGCAGTAGAAAAATCAGAAGTATTGATCCTACAGCTGGAACTAGTATTTGAGTCTGAAAAGCCCATATAAATAGGAAAAAAGCACACTGTCCAAGGGAGGAAAAGGGTTTGGCAACAAGGGAGAAGAAGCTGGAAGAGAGGCACTTCTGCTGCAGTTTGACTGCAGTCCTGATAAGAAACACATAGGAGCAAACGTCTTACCAGGACTTGCCCATGTCTTGATGTGGAGATGAGCTGAGCTAAAGGAAAGGTGGGGAAATGAATTTTTTAAAAAAATTGATTTATGAGTACTCTAGAATGTCTGAGTGACCTGGGCTACACTGTTGGCAAGTAGTCCATCTATAACCCCAAAGCACTTTGAGATAGAGGCATCACTTTGATGAATCATCATCAATTCATCTCACGAGCTGACTGCCCCTGAAGACATATGATTGCAGTTACCCAAAAAATAACCAGGCTGGATTCAATCAGGAAACCACTGATTATTTAGTCAGAAAGGATCCCAGAGTGGTGGTGTATGTCCCATCCACGGAAAGGTTCAAGGTCATGTTGGACAGGGTTCTGAGCAACTTGGTCTGGATGAAGATGTCCCTGCCTATAGTAGGGAGGCTGGACTACATGACCTTTACAGATTTCTTTTGAGGGGAAAGAAATCTGTTTGGTGCAGGTTCTTCAGTTAGAAGCTGCAATTCAAGCTGCAGTTTGAGCTCTGGGGTAGGGGAGGCCAAGCCCAAGATAGTGAGCAGCCAACCCTTCACATAACAAAGGGCACCTCTGGCCCTTCCAGGTGACTACGCACTCACAGACACGGCAGGAGCTGAGAACTCCTCACTGTCCTGAGGTTAGACTGAGAGGATAAAATCCCAGGGTTTCCTTTCTTCAGGGTACCTACTCAGAGGCACCAGCTTGAGCTGTTATTTTTTTAGTTATTCCACCAAGATTAAATTGTTGTGACGATCTGGACATCTGGAACTCTACTGTGGGAAATCTGGGGTTGAGATGTTAAGGAAACCTGCTCTGAGTGTGAGTGTGGAGTGTGTAGCTATCTTGGTTTGGAAAGACAGGTATCTGCAAGGCAAAGCTGGAGTTTCCCTTAGAATGGAGAATGTAAACCCCTCACCCCCCGCCAAATTATAAATTTGCAATTAAGGGCTTTCAGGCAAAGATTTTGGAATAGGAATAACAGTTCTTTACTAGGAATATTAACAATACAAATATAGTAGAAAACAAAACCACCCAACCAAACCAGCAAACAAATAACAATCCTGGAAAACCCTGACAGAGTCAGAGCTACAACCTGACACCCTGTTGGTCAGGGTGTTGAAAGCAGTCCGAAGGTGAGTCCTCCTGGAGTGGCAGATGTGGTTCTGGTGGCGTAGAAATGATCCTGTAGAACAAGGGTCCAGTGGTGGTGAGAAGGGGTCTGGTGGTGGTGAGAAGGGGTCCAGTCTTTGTCCAGGAATCGAGTGAAGTTAGATACCTTGTGTTCTTGTGTCTCAGTTTTATCCAGGTAGGAATGGTTGGCTCCCCCCACCGGGTGGAGCATCTCACAATAGAATGATGGAATGTGAGTGTTCTACTTTAGGGATGTGTGCTTTTAGGAGTGTCTTAATGGTCCATTTGCAGAAAATATTCCCCTGGAGAGAGGACAGGCGGTGAAAGAGATAAGAAACAATGCCCCGCCTGGTTTTAACAGCTGGCCCATTATCAAAAGGCACCCGCCCTCCTCCCCCCAGAGTTACAAGAGATAAAGAAGAACATTTTTCCAAATGCTTTCAGCAGATGAAATAGAATACACATTTTTGGTTCCATAACCCAAGACAGTAGCCTCAAAGGGGCCTTGGTGGCCAGCTCAGGTGGTACAAGTGTAATTGTCAGAGTGGCTCCTGGATGGTCAGATAGGGGAGTTTCCTTAACACCATCCAACCCAAACCATTCTATTATTCTGTGATCCAATTTTCATATGTATTTTTCCCTGGCTCGTTTCTGCTTCAAAGTTCATAATTCAAATATGATTCTTAAGATGGGAACCAACTATGAGTCCAAGTTACAGTAAAATGCAATTTCAAGTCTTGGACTCATATTTTCTCAAGAGAAAAACACCTCAACACTAATCCTAAACTGAAAATCAAACTGTATCACTTTCTTGCAGTATAACTCACTTTCTTAAGTGAGTGTTGTTCATCTATATGTTCATCTATATTTTTTTGGAAAAATATGGTGAGCACATATATAATTCAAATGGGATTTTTACATATAACTTTGCTGCCCATGCTTTAGTAGCCTTCTTATGATTCTCATCCTGATTGCAAATTTGTAGACCTGAATAATTTTTAGGTACTTCCTGAATCTCACTACAATTACATTCTCTTTTTTTTTTTTTTCTGCTTTTCCTTTATCTTCACATTTAAGTGCATTTCACTCATCCTGAATCTGCCATTCAAAATGTGTCAACTTGAGGAATACTAGACTGTAGCAGTAACTGACAGTATTTTTAAAAATCAGTCTAGACTGTATGCAGCAGGTCTCGGAGAAAAGTGCTTGCCTATGATATATGGCATTTTAACATATTATTCTAAATTACTTCCATCAAGCAATGAAATGGCATTCAGTTCACGAGCATGTGAACAAGCTGTAGAATTTCCTTTGACAACATGCTCCTTGTGAGATCAAACTTGTAAAACATCACATCAGATTTAATGTCTAATACATCAACTTATTCCCTTGCTTTGTTTTTTTTTAGTTCTAAAGATTTAATGTTGAGAAGATATTTTCCCCAAGTTGACATAAATATTAGAAATCAGAAGAAAATGTGACTTATTCTTCCTACAAGAATTGTCTCTAAAAGACAGTGCAGCACTTAGAAATAATCAGCCTGCAGAAATGGAGAAGATAAGGAAATGACAGATTCATTAAACAGCTGTTTGCATCTGTCTTTAGAGCAGAAGCAGATTTTAGACAGCTGTATAACAGAGAAATATGCTCTAATAGAGCAGAAAGGAGTAGTTGCATGCAATACAGCAATAACAGGAATTGTTGCAAATTTTAAAATGAGACAGCACTGTTAAAAGTGACACGGAAATAACAACATTCAGGATTCTGCATTTTTTCCTCCCTTTGATTTCTCAGTTGTCTTCCACTCTGAAAAAATGGAATCTATAAAATGAGGCAAGCAGCTGGTTTGATTTATTTGTTTGCATCAGTCTGGCTTGAGCTGGGCAGTGCTCAGATGAGGACTGATCTCACCTGTTGCTGCTGTGGTGTTTCTTGCTCTGTGAAACACTTCAATGCATTTGGTGACTGGCAGTCATTATCTCCTCTGTGAAGTAAAGGAGCTTATAAAAAATAGCCTTGTCATTCATCTCTCTTAGTACAGGGACTACTATATTTAATATAGTTCTATATTACATAAAATATTTAATAGAATACATATGTGTATATAATGTAAATATGAATATTTCATATGACCATAAGAAGACCTGCCTCTCCAACTACAAGCACCTCAGCACTACCATCTTCCCAGGAGGGCCATGATTGTGACTGGTGTCTACAGCCAATGAGGCAGCTGAGAGTTTTGAGCCTCCCTACCTGCACCTGACTTCAGTGGCTGTTTATGTAGCCTGTGATAGTTTCTTTGCCCTACTGATATTTTCTATTGTCAAAGCTCGACCTAGAAGTAGAATCCAATACTTTTGTTTAAAGTAAAAACCAATTCCTTGAGGGAGTTTCTTATATCCTTAATGATGAACATTTTTTGCTCCTTACGAGGGCTTGTGGTAATAAGACAAGGAGGAATGGCTTGAAACTGAGAGTAGGTTTGGACTGGATATGAGGAAGAAAGTCTTCACTGAGAATGGTGAGGCACTGGCATGAGTTTCCCAGAAAAGATGTAGTTGACCCTTCCCTGGAAGTGTTCACGTTCAGGCTGGATGGAACTTGGAGCAGCCTGGTCAGATGGAAGGTGTCCCTGTCCCTGACAGGGTGTTGGAACCAGATGATCTTTAAGATCTCTTCTAATCCAAACCATCTTTGATTCTGTTTTGGTGTATAATCCAAACAGGGAGGCCTCACCTTACTTATTTTTGCTTTTTAAACAGTCTTGAACCAGAAATTACCATGATTTCACACTCCCATGTTCCTATGCTGCCCCTATAAAATCATTCTGATATAAATAACTCTAGATTCACAGTCATGGTTATTATATTCCTCTTGTGTCTATCCACATCACCTCTTCATTTAAACCAAACTGTAGTTCTAGTACCTTGTTTCCTTTTAAATTTGAATACTTGGTGTATTGATCTGGAAAAAACCCCAATGCTTTATGATGATCATGCTCTGCATTGCATCTTCATTATGAACTCACAGCATCTTCCAAGTCAGTAACCTCCAGGTGTCCACTTTTGGTCTGCCATGATGAGAATGAGTGCAGTTGGAATTTACCTGTAAAATCCTGTCACCATTGTGGAGGAAGTACAGACCCTTCCTTCCTTCCTTCCTTCCCCTTAGATATATTAATTTTATCCACAAGCTAAGCAAAAAAAGCCCAGAATCTGTAGTAAAAATGCTGCTGATAGTGTAATCCTTTTTTGCANTTCCTTCCTTCCTTCCTTCCTTCCTTCCTTCCTTCCCCTTAGATATATTAATTTTATCCACAAGCTAAGCAAAAAAAGCCCAGAATCTGTAGTAAAAATGCTGCTGATAGTGTAATCCTTTTTTGCATTCTTTGTTTGGTCTTATTTGCATTATTTATCTTAGCTCCCTAGAAAATAATCAATTTTTATAGGAACACATTAACTGCAATTTAAAAGTGAAAAATCCAGAGAGTTTTTAGGGGTTTTGATCAAGATTTTAAAATACCATTAAAAACCTTCTAGACTGTAATTAGTCTAAGGACAATTTATAACTTACATTTTTTTGTTTTGATGTTTTATTCCAGGACTGTGCTGTTTTTTTCTCTGTCACTGAAAGCCTAAATTATCACAGAAATGTATACTAGAGAATTCCCTTCATTCCACAGCTGTATGTTCCTCTCTCTAATTTTCCATTCTAAACTGGTCAGGATTATTTTCCTGTTTTGTACTTCAGCCACTGACAACGCAAAAGAGAAACTGAGAGCTAAAGAGCTGTATCTGCCCTGAATGAGCAAATGCACAATCCCAGGTTCAGCCTTACACAATACTATATTGCAAATGTATATACTAACATTTGCTCTAAAACAAAAAAAACTCATAGCTCTGGAAATTGGCCTTTAGAACTATATGACCTTCTTAAACAAAGATCAGAAATGTTAAATCTTCTTTTGCCGTGAACACTATAATAAGAAAATATTGGTTGATGTACAGATTAGGAGGAAGGCAAAGGAAAGCCTGAATTTTTTTTCTAGAGGCATAGAAGAGCTCCAATGAAAGTTAAATGAAGCAGTAAGTACTCTAATGATTAATTTAAAATCTTCTAATAATTAATTTAAGAAGTCATATTTCAGTTAAAACTATTTTTAAATTTTTCTTTTTTCTGTCATACTATAAAATATATGCAGCACTGTATGTATATATATATGTATATATATAGGGGTTTTTTTACTTTAAAGAGGGTGTTTGTATGATGGGAAGACACCTTCAGACAAAGCTAATTAGAGAAGCCCCCCCATTGAGTCATGAGGTGCAGGACTTCCTTGCTTTTTGACCTCTGTCGCAAAAAGGAGCCTGGGTGTTGCTGGATCTAAATTGGCCCTAGACTTTGTCAATGATTTATGTCTAAAGGATAGCAGTAATTGGAACTTTGCAGAACTTTGATCAAGAGTGGCAACCCAAATATATTTATATAAATAAAATAAACTATTTGAATAAATTGATTATGATGATTATTAGATTAAAAGATCTTAATCAGAAATATTTACTACATGGTAAAGGTAGTTATAACTACTAGTATAGTGCACTATTTTTGAAGCAGTACTGAAACAATTATACTAAAGCTATCAAAAACAATTATTAAATAGAAATTGATGTTACTCCCCCCTACCAAGGGCTTTGAGAAAATACATTTCACTCAGCCTCAAGAAGGAATCTTGGGGGGCATCCCTGCTCAAGGGAGGAATCTCCACACACACTTCAAGAAGCGATTGGTTCTTGAAGTGAAGAAGATATTAACAATTAAACTTGAGGTGAGGCTTTTATAGTATGAAATGATTGACTGTCACTCATACATCTCCAGGACAGCTGTGTCAGCTCAGTAGCTATAGATAGTATATCAGTACTGCCACTTGTTGGCTCCTTTATGATGTACTTTGTCTGCAACATCCTCATAAGTGCCGGTTTCTGTCAGGAATCATTGTCCTTCCACAGGATATTTGACTTTGGGGTTAATTAGTCAGATTGGTTTCAGCATTTTTCAACACCAAAAGCAGCTTGACCCCCATTCTCCATCCATTATTGATGGCTTTGCAAGCAGGGTGTTGTGAGTGTTGCTTTACCCCCACAGCAAGAACTATGTTAGGGAAGCTTTTTCCTTTAAAGTTTCCCAATAATTTCTGTCTGACATTGTGGACCATAATCTTCATTATCCTCTCAATATGTCAATTGTACAGATGATCAGATTTGCTTAAGTCTTAATTAAGCACTTGTTACTTCTACCAGGTTAAGTGCAGACCAGTCCTATTACAGTTATTGTAGCGATGGTAAACCTCGTTAATAATTTGAAATCTATTGTTTTGCAAGAACAGGGAAATCTCACTGATTAAACATCAGTACACTTATGTCACTTTAATTGCAGCATCACACTGTTGGCCTGGGATTTAACTCTGGATTGTAGACATCTAGGAGCAGGTGTTGAACTAGACACCTAATTCAGTTTTCTAGCTAATTGGGAGCTAGTTAATGCAGGCACTGGAGCCTAGCTGAATGCATCTGTGTTAAAGTGAGTTGAGCAATTCTCTAGGCTCTTTCATTGTGTTGGTTACCACTGAGTGTAATGAGAAACTAGCAACCCATCTCTCCTGCAGGCATATTGAGATATCCAAATTTAGGTACCCGCAGTCTGGAGTTGGGTCTACATTTAATGACCTGACTGGCTCATCTCTTGAAAAGTCAAATATTTTCTCCAAGCTGGTGGATAATTTGCAATGAAAGTATCTCCTAATCATGCTGTAATCCAGAAAATGCACACATAATGCTGTATTCTATTTAAAAAGCAAACAAAAAAACCCCCCACCAAACCAAAACAAAAAACCCAAACCAAACCAAACAACAAAACCAAACCAACCAACCAACCAACCAACCAACCAAAAAACACCAAAAAACACCAAAACAAAACAAAAAAACCCCCCCCAAAAAAAAAAACCACCACAAAAAACAAACAAAAGAACCCCACAGTTTTTACCATGTCAAAGCTTTCCTAATTGTCTTCTGTTGTTTCAACTACCAAGGTGGTGGATTAGATCTAAGACAGGGGTTCGTGGAAAATGAGGTTTAATGGATTTGCTCTGAACTTGTGTGTCTGTGCCCAACATCAAGCTTTTGTTTCACAGCTTCCAAGTCTCCATAAGCCTGTTTCTTAAGGGAACTATCCTGAGAAAAGAAGACTAAGCCACAGAAGCAAAAGCTCACTGAAAACAGTTGAATGTCAAAAATCCTGAGTTAAAGCCTAAACAGAAGCTTTAGAAAGGAAATCTCACTTTAGTATAAGCACAATCCAAATCATTCTACCTGCTCAGGGTCATATGGAACAAAAAAAACCACCCAAAAATAAACAAAACAAACAAACAAACAAACCAAAAAAAAAAGGAAAAAAATAATAATAAAAAAAAATCAACACACCACACCCAGCTCTCAGCAGTGAGTTTAGTGATGGAGAGAAGTGCTATGAAACAAGAGCCTGAAGCCCTTTCCCAGTCACATGTACAACATGGACATAGAATATGTTTCTGGTGAAATGGATCTCCTTCCTCTTGTTTTCTTCTCTGTCTTCCTCTCACACATCTTTAATGCTTTTAGGTAGGTCTCTTTTCAACTTCTACAGATCCTGAGCTATTCTGAAAAATCTTTGTCACAGTTTTCACATATCATGACATCTACCTTGATTGTTCACCTCTTGTGCTCTTGATCAACACATACCCCACTCTTTTGACTGTCTCCCTTTTTTTTTTTCTCCCCTCAGTTTTCAAACTGCCAAGATCTCGTTTTTGTTAATATCGGATTGGCCTGTATATAAATCAAACATTCTCTGTTACTGAGTCAAGTGTTCCTTCCAGTTCCTTGTCTGGCAGTGCTGCAACCAGTTCGTTTGGGAGTCTCTGGCATTAGCAAGTGCAGCTTAAGAGGTACAGAGGCCAATTTGCTATTTGGTTTTTCCTGGGCCCACTGGGATTTGCACATTGGAAGGAACCACTGTGGAAGGCTACCTCTGAACCTCTGAGCAGTAAGCCAGGGAGAAAACCTAGACCTTTTACTCCTCTCACTGCAAAACTGCTAGCTTTGTCCCAGGCTCTCTGCTGTGCTCCAATTACCTCCACACAAAAAAAGGTCTCATCTGGAGGGAGCTACTCCTGAGCAGTGTGGACTCAAGCCAGTCAGGGATGTTTGGTCCCAGGATACCCATTATTCAGCAAGACATGTTTTGATCTCAAAATTCTGGTTAGGCCAGCATTTTGCCTTAGCTATATCACTTACTCTTCTGATCCAATCTCCTCAGCAAAGAAACCCTGGGTCAGTTTATTTTAAACTGAATAACACATAGTTTTATTTATACAAATTATGAAGGTATGATCCTACTTCTTAGTGTTAGAGGACACTACCCAGGTATTTAATCATTTTTATTCTTTCATAGATGATCAAAAAAATCACATAGGTAGTTGTGCAAGCATGGAGAAAGTAGCCTGAGTGTCCTAAACCAAATATAATGTTGAAAGAACTGTGTATAACTTAGTAATCAAAAGAGAAATATGTAGGTGAGATGTTAGGATATATTTCTGGTCTAGAACTAATGTGGTGTTTTTGCATTTACCTGACTCTGGCAGCATCCAAAAGGTGAGAAATTACAACACTTAAATGACAAAACTTTGTTCAGGGAGGAGGTAAGAAGATTTTAATTTGCCCTAGAATTTTTGTCTACTATGAATTTTGGCATTCTTTTGGTACATTAAGTTTATTCATTATGTGTATTTTTATTACTATTTATTTAATAAGCTTATTTATCACATATAAGATACAGCTGTATACTATATGCAATCATATATTATATGATTATATATCATATTCATTTCATTTTCATAATTGGCCTAACTCTTACATATACTTCCTTATACTCTAAGATATCCTATGGACCTGTGCATATGCTTGTGAGAAAGGAAGAGAAAAAGACACTAAAGAAGAGTTAAACATTTTCTTTTAACAAACTTTAAATTTCTAAATAACATCCTGGAACTGCCAATTCAAAAGGATATAAGAGCTGGAGAACAAAATAAAAACGAAAATAAGTTAAAGAAATTATACGGATTTTGTTCCTCTTGAATGCAGAGAAAAAAAAAAAAAAGCTATGGCCTAACTCTGTGTATATATGCCAATTTTTGGAATACTATATTTAGTTTTTACTTGATCCACAGCAGTATATAATTTTAATAAAACATTGGATTACTAAGTATCAAGAAAAGATTCTAAGATTTGACCACATAGTTATCAAAGTATCTCAATTCTATTTTTTTTTCTTTTGCATTAATTCCTAGTTTCCCTTAAGATAGCCTAAGCCAGAAATAATTCTATTGGAATCAGCAGAGTTAAAATTCATGTAACACCAGAACAACACTGGGAAAACAAAATGCACTTGAAGTTCAGGCATGTTTATGTCTGGACTTTCCACTTTTCTTATCATAATAGAGAAATCTGACCCTCTGAGCCAGAGTTGAATTTCCACTATATTTCAGATGGGAAAGGATATCTGCACTGGGAATACTGTCCAAACCCACAATTAGTTTTTTTTTTAAAAAGCAACGGAGACAGAAAACAGATGTTAACTGCTGTGAGAGAAAAGTGATTGGCAGGGAAAGAAACTGAAAAATTGATGTTTTAGCATAAAGTGCCTTTAACTGGAAATGGCAATAGTACAGCCAGAGAGGGAAGCACTCTTAAAATATAAGGCATAGCTCAACAGCAGAATTCAGACCATATTTCCAAGCAGGGACTTTCTGTATTTTGAGGATATTTTGCATATCCTGCACGTAGCTAATAAGATGCTGAAATGTCAGACTTGTGTTTCATCTGCCTTCTCGTTACCTGCACTTGCCTTTGGATGGCAGAGGACAACATAGAATTATCATAGAAATATCTCACTTATCTTGCAAGCTATTTGTCATACAAATTTTCCTTTAGGGAAAAAAGCTCTGTTAGTGATTATAAGTTCCCTTAAAGAGGCATCATTTTCCCTCCAGTGTTCATAGCTTAATGAAGTTAGAATAGTCATTCCCAGCTAAGATGCCTCACATGCCAAAGTTTATCTCTGTCTCTGCAGAAAGAAATTTAACACCAGTCATTCTTTACAGGGTGGCTTTGCATTTTCTTCCAGTTCCCCCAGTGCTGAAGGATGCAGTGATTGATGTGGTGGGATAACCCCAAAAACTGTAAATCAGGGCGAAAGCAGGGAGAGATGGAACAGGGCAGTGAGATGTGCTACAAACCAGCCAACCAAGGCTTTATTTCTGCTGCATCATCACTGAGAAAAATGACACTGTAAATGAAATTGAGACACCTAAAGAAAATGAATGGAATTTTGGGGTTGAATTTTTTTTTTACCTCCATACTAACTAGATCTAACATTGTTGGCAGAAGGACAAAACACTTTAGTAAAGCAACATTAATTCCTGTTCACTACAGGAATGAAGTATCTGAATTAGTAGTAAGACATACTTAAAACTAAGCACAGCCTTAAGTTGGTCAGGATTTTGCTCCTAAGAAATAATGCACACACATTGAAAGCAATCCTCTACCTTAAGCTGACAAGGTATTACTGCATAGCAATAATAGCTGCCATGTTTTTCCTTTGTTCCCTTTTAATTAAGCAGGAAAATATTGTGCTAAGCATAATGTGTTTGAGTTGTACATGTCCCATTTCTAATGGTATTGAAGTTTAAATCTACTTTATCTGGGTGTGCCGTGGCTTCATTAGTTACTATCTGTGTATAACATGAGATCTGTGGATCAAAATAATGCAACCATTGCCTCTCCTACACTAAACTGGGTATAGAGATAGCAGATTACTTCCATTACCTATCTCAGATCATAAAGTGGTGCAATGTTTGAAACAGTAGAGCAAAACCACCTTCCTCACAAGTGCCATCACTAGAGCCAACAGCTCCACAAGCAGAGGCTGCATGAAGAGCAGCATTTTTGGACATTTACCTTACATCCACACCCTTGCTGTGGTGGTGCATATACTGGAACCAGGGGGCTCATGTTCTGCAAAGTGCAGGAGACAGCACAGCAACAGTATTTGCTGTATGACAAAACAAAAAATATATTTTTCTGACAGAAATTTCAAGGCTGATCTCATCCTTATTGAATGATATGGCAAAAAAAAAAAAAATCTTCTTAATACAGACACAAAACAATCAAAAAAGAATGTTCTTTCCTAAATTCAGTATCAAATTCTGTAAATGACAGCCTCTATATCCAGGTCTGCAGTGCTGGAAGCTGTTTACTTGCACTGAGAAATGGCTTTTCAGCCCTCCCTGGTGGATGACTGCTTTGAAGAAGTGGGCAGAGGATCCTGTATGTAGCATGATACGTGCGATCTTAGAAGGGGGAGGGTTCCTACATCTTATTGATTGTGGGATTTGGATGAGCACTTATTCCCATGGACTATGAATGAACCAACAGTTTTTATTATTGCCACAATGTTCTAAACCTTTGGAGAGTAACAGCCTGATAAAAGGGACAAATAAAAATACACAAAGAAGTAGTTATCTCAATTGTACCATTCCTGGTTGTGGCTAATTGCTGGTACTCTTGAGAGCTGAGAGTAAACAAAATTAAATTTTCTGCTTGTAGTTGTAAACTCAGTAGAATTTTAGGTAGGAGGAAAACATTGGTGAGTCAATCTAAGCATGAACATATGAAGATCTTCATTAAAATGGAGACAGGGGAACATATTGCCAGAAGTATAAAACAAAACCTGTTCCACACTTTATTATTGCTTAGCTGATCATGTCTTCCAACCAGTGGGAATTTTTTGCAGTTTTTTTTAATATTTAAAATTCCCTTTGCTGTAATTATTGGGGTCACTATTGCAACATGCCAAGCTGCCAAAATGGAATTTAAGTATTTTTTCCTCCATATATACACACATATGGACACTGCTGTATCCTCTCACCTCTGTTGACCACCTCCTTACCAGTAGCCTGATTTATTCTGTTGTGAGCTGGTCACCCTTTATGTGCTTCCCTGATCAGGGAAATCTTAATTCCAGTGGAGACTTGGAAGTATCCTGAGCAAATTTAAACAAATCACATGGTAATGGAAAAAGCACACAGAAAGCAGATAAGTTGCAACTTCTGCAGTCATTGTCTTTACATGAAGTTTGTTTTCAAGTTTCTAATGAATTATTTCCTTCTGCTATCTTCTGGGGGAAAAAAAATTGCATCAGTTTCTGCTGCACACCTTGTGTCTGTCTCCAGTCTGGTTCCAGTGTTGCTGGTCCAGCAGTCTGGGGACACACAATGCAGCATCAGGGAATTCATGTGGCTGCAAAGTGATGCTGAGAGCAGCACCCATAGCATCACAGCCCTGGCTGCTTTGATTGCAGCTTCCTGATGATTTATTTTGCATATTTTCCTCCCAAGTGCAGGCTGCTCAATCTCTTTCATTGGCATTTTGGAGAGAAATCTCTCCATAGTTCCCTCAGACAGGACAGGATGGGCACAGGGCTTGTACATATTTCATTGCCTCATTGTAATTTGAGTTCTCTAAAATGGAGTATTTTGACTGAAATTTTGCCTGTCCTACATTGTGTCCTTTTAGAAATGCTTCTTATCTGTGGGTGTAAGTTGAAGTAACTGATTATGTGATTAAGGGTTTATCAGGAAACTAGTGTTGAATTGTTATTGTAGTTGAATTACTTTAGTAGAACCCCTAAATCTTTGATAGATGTTGTGGTCCCTAAATATAATCTGTACATTGTTTGCCTTTTTCTTTTGTTTGCTTTTTAGTTTTCCTATATGACTTTTTTTTTTATAGAAAACTTCATAAATTTTTGCTGCTTTTGTTTTGGGCAGTCAACCAAGCAATCTTGGTTCCTTGGTCTTCACCCACATTATTGCACACTCCATTTTAGCATCATTTTCTATTCTGGAATTCAGATCTGACCCCCAAATAAGTTAATGAGAAACATGAAGCTATTTGAGGCTGAGGCTCAAAGGGATCTATATGTGAGGGAACTGGGACAGAACCTTTGACCAGTTCTGTAAGTTCCTAATGGCACAACCAGAAAAGGTTTCATGCCTCTGGATGGGGTTAGAGACATTGAGAGGGGAGCAAGGAGCTGCTTCAGGCTGTTCAAGGAGAAATCCTGTTGCCTTTGATGTTTTCTCTGAAATGAGCACAGGATGGGGAAAGCTGAGAGCAAGGGCTGTGCACAGCTGCAGAGATACACTGGCAAGTGCAAATGTTTCAGTTTGACTGCATGGGAGTGCTTAGAGTTTTCCATTTAAAAATACATCTGGGGTTTTTTTTTGTTTTTTTTTTGCGGAGGTGGTCGGTTTGCCACTTCTCCAGTTTTACTTTGTGTTTAAGTATGCAATAAGAGGAGGTTAAAATTAGAGTGGATAATTATATCTGCTGTTTATTTAATGAAACATATCTACTCTTATTGACAGTGTTCCTACAATGGAATTTAAGAAGATTTTGAACCATTTAGCCTTTCAAAAACAAAAAAAACCCTAAACTAGAGAGCTCTTGCTTTGCTTTTCCCCCTAACACTCACATCAAAAGGGAATCTGATTCTTCCTCCTTTTGCATCCTAACCATATGCCAGCCTTTGTAGCAGCTGCATACTGATTACATCTTTTTTTTTTTTTTTT
>VWYO01026411.1:196766-226569 GCA_013400275.1 Rhadina sibilatrix | reverse complement strand
ATCATTTTTTTTTTTTTTTTTTTCCCTGTCTGCATGGTCTTTGTCCCTTTGTCAAGTTTTGATGGTTAATTTATACCAAGCTCCTAGCTACTCTGCTAAGGAACATTTTTTGATTACCTGAGCATGGGAAATATTCCCACTCTCTGCAGTGGATTTCAAAAGAAAAAAAAAAGTCCAAAAATTTCAAAATAACACTTTATTGATGTCATTTTGTTATTTGATATTTTTCTTTATTGTGGACACAATTAATTGTTTCTTTATGCTTCTTTCTTCACTTTCTGGTCCTATTTTCTAGTTCATATGACATGCAAATAGTTTTTAGACTATCTTTAGCACTGTCCCTAATTGTTTACTGACCATGATTGCCTTCTGTTATTGCTTCAAGATTCCAATTTTGACTTTAAAGATTGTATTCTATCCTCTTTGCCCTTTAACACCTCTTAGAGCTATGACAGTAGATTTTCCGCTAAAACACAATTTTTCCTCCTTTCAAAGTCTTTTTCCAGTGCACTTCAACATCAAAGTCTGGTCAACGAATATCTAAGATCTGATTCTGTTTTCTGCTTTCATGCTGAACTAGTTTTGTCCTTATGTTTCCCATGCCCTCACTCCTCTTCTGCACATCTTCTGCCATGCACTTCACTTGGAATCACAGCAAACACTCTAAAGAGCCCCAAGTTCCCAAAACATTATGTTGCTTGACTGTTTTCTTTGCCTCAACTTCTGTTTTCATCAGTTGAACCACAGACAGTATAAGATGGCTTTTTCTGAATTGACCAATTAAGACAATTGATTAGCAAACACAGTTCATACACTGATATATTACTTAAAATATTCTCTAAAAAAAAGACACCTCTGGATTGCCACAAGTACTGTTGTCCTCTAGAGTCCAGGAGTTGCCCCAGGTTTATATTGTACATGTAACATTAAATCAAGTGACTATAACAGGGTTTTTTTTATTATTTTCTGAGAACTAGCATTACATTAATTTGTGTTTCTTTTATAGCTGTCAGGAAGAGAATATTCTGTTAATCTATTGGTTTAGTAGGAAAGTAATATCTTCTCTTTGTTTATTAATTACTTTTGAAAAGGGAAATAAATTCTCATTATTTACTGCTCCATTACTGAAAAGCACTTTAGAAAGAATTACTCAAAATTTCCAGAGTTAAAAACTTTAATGAAAAAAGTTCAAGCAAATTTCTGAAGAATTCTCCAATCAGAAAACTGGAGTAACAATGCAGATTTATTAAAAGAAAAAGGAAATTATGTTAAGCTGGTCATTAAATACACTTGTAAATGCTGGTAGTTAAATGCACTTGTAAATTTTTCAGAAGAGCACTTGCTGAGGTAGTGGAAAGCATTGAAGGAAGGGAATGTATGTTAGAGCTGTGGCAACAAGGGTCAAAATGACTGATCAAGAAGTCAGAAATCAGCTTCAGCCCTGCTACCTGTGTCTGCTTCCAGCAGCAAAGTGACATCAGCAAGTGAGAGGAAAAGGAGGTGTAAAGATGGGTGCCAGGCTTCCTACTCTGCAAGTAGTGCACATAGTTTAAAGGCAAATCATTTCAACTCTGTTTCATTACGATCACTACAGCCTTCCCCTATGGCCATTGGTGGTGTGTCATCTCTTGTTTTTCTGCCTTTTCCCTGCTTGTCTCCTAAGAAGAGACATCCTTTCTCCTCTGCTCAGTTTCTGATGTGGTCTACTGTTATGGATTTCATATAGTGGAGATGTTCAACTAATTGTATTTTTAAACCCAGCAGACCACCTACAGAAAAATTATATTTGAAGGGGTCAAGCATCTCCTCCTGTTAACTTAAATGTATGTATTAAGTGCACATTTAACCAGACAGAAATAAGAAGCAGAGGCCCAAGAAGACAAAATAAACGCCAATAACTACACCAACTGACTTCTCCAGTTATTCCAGTCCCCCCCCAGCTGTGAGACAGCTTACTCTAATCACAGGAAGACCATCAGTCCCAATCCACACTCCAGCAGATAGCAAGGAGCATGCACCTCACTGATCTCAGAGTGAACTTTTTGGTGCCTAATAGGTCATGAACATCTAATGAAGATTTTGCCAATACCAAGGCATTAGGCAAACCTTTCTTCTACAAAGGTTCCCTGGAGGGCAGTAAGGCAAGCTCACCTGGCAGCAGTTAGATGATACACACCACAAGATAAAATCCCCATGAAATCAAATCTTTGTGATCTCTGCCATTCACAGAGACAAATCTTGAAAATACAGTATGAAAGCTGTTAAATTTAAAAATTCTCCAAGATTGGATTGCTGTGCTGGCTGGAAGAAAGGAAAAAGAAAATGGCCACAGAAGAGTCTACTTTTGCCTGCCTCAATTTGCTGTGCTTCCTACTCTATGGTGTATCACAGCCCTGCCTTTACCTCCCTCTGGGACATTGCTTTAAAAAAATACCTTCCCAAAAGAGAATTAAATCCTACAATCCCGTCACATATAATTAAAATGGGAGAGCTGAGAATTGAGCTGGGTCTATCAAGCTCAGGTCCCACACTTTCCGAGCCAAATTTAAAAGGAAATGTAATAAGTTTTTTGGAGAACAAAGTTGGCAACTGCATTTTGATTGGGAATTTTTTATTGGATGTTTTTCCTCTTCTCCTTCTCATTGTGTGTGTGTGCATGTATGTGCTTTTTATCTATATGCAGGATTGTTGTCTTTTTGTTGAAATCATTCCCAGAAACATATTTCCAGAAAATACATGAGTGGTGGTGATTTATGAAAGAGTCCTTTAAATTTGCTCTGGTAATCAGATAAAATAGAAAATATAGCACATGTATAGTTTCAGTCATTTTGTGAAGAGTGTGTCATGGGATAGTCAAAAAATTCACAGACTTGCGTGCCAGTTTTTGGGATGTCTGTGTTGAATGGTTTCCAAATATAAAATAATTATATAGGAAAGAATATAGATTTCTTCTGTAATGAACTTCATTTGTGGCTTTCTCCAACACAGTCTACCCAAGTGAATAAGTACAAAATGTACTAGGATACTGTGTATATTCCCAGACTTGGAAAGTAGAAGAATGGCATCTCTATGAGACTGACAAGATGAGAAGAAATGACCTCAAGTACTGTCATGGAAGACTTATATTAAGAAAAACTTCTTCACTGAGAGGGTAGTCAGGCATTGGAACAGGTTGTCCAGGACAGTGGTGGTATCACCATCCCTGGCATATTGTAAAGGTGTGTGGAAATTGTAGCTGGGGACACAGTGTACCAGTGAACATGGTTAACAGATGGACATGATGATCTTAGAGGTCTTTTTCAATAGAAATGATTCTATGATTCTATGGTCTGAGAGACAGACAGATTTTAGTTAGGTTTTTTTTTGAACAGAGAATGGTAAAGACATCTCCTATTTACTAAGATCAGATCACAAGGTATTCAGAACAACTGAGAAACGTTGAAATACAGAATCTCAAATGTGTTAGACTATATAATTCCAAGAGAAGTAGTCAAGAAAATAGGAAAACCCTATGCAAATATTTGTATGCCTTGCTAGGTAACAGAGGAGTGAAAGGAGTAGATAAAGGAACTGCACTAGTAAAGTTGTAAAATTATACAGAAGATGAAATATTCTTTCCCTTCCAGTCTCCTTCAGATGCTACAAAAATGATAGATGACCCAGAATTAAGACAAGGAAAAAAGCAGCAAAACTGACAACAACTTCAACTGATTACCTATGCAGAGGACTTAAAGTGAAGTCAATCCAAAATTGCTGCTGAGATTTTACAATAATGAAACAGAGTGCACTAAGAAACCAAGATCATGAGAATAAAAACTTATAGCATCTCTCTGTCTCCTACCATAACCTGCAGAAGTCGAACAATGTTCCGAGTTAAAACATACTCTATTATGATATTTGCATTGATTTTCATATTTATTCATGTTGTCACCTGGCCAATGTGCAATGGTAGTCTCCATTACATTAATGGTTATCATTTAACAAAGTTGCATTTAACCATTGTGATACTATTATGAGGTAAAGACAGTCTTATCTGGCAGATTAGCCATACTGAACAGAGAATGAACTGCAGCACAAAAGAGCAGATTCCTAAGTCTTCTAAGGTGCTAGCATGCTTATTATCAATTGAAATGGGGATCCAGTCCTGAGTTAGATGCTCTGAGCAAAAAAAAAATCGATATCTCAATATGGGATGAGATTCACCTTGCCAAGCTCTAAATATTAGATATCCAACCTAAGCTAGTAGTCTGCAATCTCTTTCTTTTCTACTTTCATTTATTCTGTAATTTGGCATAATTCAACTTTACACTGAAAAAAATACTGGTATGGGCATAGTTGCTCTAAAAAGATGCATTTACAGAGAAGCTTGGACATTCATCAGGGTAAAAAGCTTTGATTCTTTGATTGGTGGAGAGTTCAAGGAATTTAATCCTATCTTCCTCACAAAATTCACAAACTTTTTTTTTTTTTTTTTTTTTTGGTCATCTTCTGCTGCAAAGTCAGTTATTTTCAAGAACACAGCCAGGTCAAGTAACTAGGCAGCATCCAACAATTTCTCTTTTAATGGTCAATAGCATTATTTTCATTTGACTTTGGATGATTTTTATTTTTGTTTCTGGACTAGGTGAAGGAGTTCAGGTTCTGGCTTAATTGTAAGTGTCTCAGGTTAGCAATGGTGCTGTGATAATACTGTATTATTCAAGTCTATCTGCCTTTTGCATTAAACTGGTATATATTTGAATTCTGTGTTATTGCTTAATTCTAATTCTTGTTCAGCTGTTCTGCAGATAAACAGCTGTTCTTTTCTCTCAAGTGGAGGTTCTTTTCCAATAATAAACTAAAGCAGTTTCTGCTTATCTCCTAGTGTGGCTTTGGATTCAGCTAACTACATCCAGGTGTCTGTTATCTATCTATACTATAGACAAGTGTCTACTTGTATGCTAGGTATTTGTAATTTCAGCAAATGAAGGGAGAGTCATTACAAGCAACAAGACACAATTCATGTGTCTAAGTGCAGGCATCATCATAATTTCTGATACTGAAATCATCTGCCTATCACAGGTACATGGACCTTTCTGGAATGGCTGCTTGAGATCAGGTGGGATAGCCCAGAACATCTCAAATGCCATTAGTTGCCTAAGTCATAGCACATGAATTGACTGCCAAGGTCTCCAGAGTTTTACCTTGTTCACACATTTTGGACTGTGCTTTAGGAGATGCATGCCAAGTCCACAGAGTGTATTGTCTTGATCTGCAGAGAGAGAGAGTTTGACATCTTTTCTTCATCTGGACCTGGATGGTCTTTAAGGCCCCTTCCAACCTATATAAATTCTATATAAATGTTGCATGTGAACACCAAACTTGGGATATCTGATAGCTCCAGTTTCCATGAGGTCTTTTGACTTAAACAAAAATCAGATAGAAGTATTCAGTATGTCTTTTTAACTTCCTCAGCTCCATAAACATGCAAAAGTGCCTATTTCAACATGATAAGCTTCTATATGATAAAAATGAAGTCTGAGAAGCCCCTGTACTTTTGACTCCTAGGAAAAGCATGATCAGTAGGATGGAAAATCCCAGCCACTTACAGCATGCTTTAAAGAGTATGCTATCTAAATATTTTCTGGGGGAAAAAAAAATCTAAATCAAAACATACTGATTCTATCCAATATTTGTGCTATCCAGCCAAGTGCAAATGTTAACCTTCAAAACCTCAGACAAGACATTTAAAGTTTAATTGTGCCCCAGTTGGATCTCATTGACCTGCTGTTTCTTGTTGCCTCCTTTCTCACTGAAGAGATGAGCTTAACTACAGATCCTAAAATTAAGCATACAATGGGCGTAATTAAATCACAGAATGGCTTGGGAAGAAAAAGACCTTAAAAAATCATGTAGTTCCAACCTCCCTGCCAGGGGCAGGAACACATTCAACTAGACTAGGCTGCTCAAAGCCCAGTTCAACATGGTCTTGAACAAAACCAAGGGAGAGGCATCCACAACTTCTCTGATTAAGTGGCACTTCTCTAACTGTTTTGTTATTTTGTTCAATCAAAACCCTTACTGGGTCCTGGAGAGAGGTGAGAGGAGTGATGAAGTGGATTAAATGCATAGCTGGGAGCCCCTGTTGAGATCACAATTTACCAGTACTTGTTATGTTTTCCTATTCACTGACTAATTCTGAAAGCACTTTGGCTGATCTCAGGCCCTGGAAAGGCTTATTGAGGTAGGAGATGAATCCAGAACATGCATAGACATGTATACAAAGTCCTTTTGAGTGGAACAGTGGATAACAATCAATAGACTTGCAATAGGACTAGATTTTACATCAGAAACTATAAAAAAGGGAATGTACATTTCTGTGAAACTCACTGGATACCAGGATGCTGGTTCTAACCTACAAAGACTCAGACAGGTCAAGAGTAGGTAATAAATCATCTCTTCTTCACTCATGACAAACATGAAGAAAGAATTCAGGCTGGAACTTCCACAGTGTGAAAAAAACAGAGCAGATTCTCTATGATTTATTTCAGCTGGATTGTCTGCTTTTCCAGTCTGCACTTGTTAACCAGCTAGGTACTTCCTTCTTCTTTCTTTTTCCTTTGATCTTTTAAGGCTGTAAGAGCTTTATAGTCCTTGCTAATGGTTTTCATTTTGTTTTTTGTTGATTTATTTTTCTTTTTATTTAAGGAATGAAAACTCATAGCTCAACACAGATGCTGGTAATTTTAATCTAAGTTATTTATATCAGTGTTTTTCTCCAGCTGTGCAAAAGACTTCCCAGTAATGTTAGGTAAACACAAAACCTGTCTCTATTGGAAATCATTTGCCTTTTTTCCATCATTGTCTCTACACAGCAGTAGTGAGGAGCCCAGAAAGAGCCAGGCAGAGGATAGGACTTCAGATGAAGCCACAAAGTGACACAAAGCACAAATATGCAGAGGAAGATAAAGACCTCTCCCCCTATTCTGCAATGACACACCTATCTCTGTTGCAAAGCTTGCTTCTTCAAGTAAACATGCTGACATTTACATCACCTTGCCATCCCCATCTGTCCCTCCTGATGTCTATCTGTTCATATGCACCATGCTTTCAAAAACCCTGTGTTGTGAGCCCTCTGAGGGGGCATCAGTTCTTGTGTCGCTTGCTCATACAAAGACTTGTATAATGGAGATTTAAAGCATGGCTCTAGTTTCTAGGCACTAAGAGAATAATAATAAACAGTATTAAAAGCTGTAGCAGCTGCAATAAAACATGCATTTATAGAGGTTAGCTTGATGCATAGCTAACAAATCATTTAAGCTTTTAAATACATATATATATAAATAAATAGCAACAATAAATAAGACAAAACTGCAGCTGGGAGAGAACTCTTATGGCTGCTAATTTTTTCTTTCGCCACTTATCTTCCTTCTGCATAAGGGATAATAGGTTTGCATTGCGAATTCCAGGCAGTCGATCTCTCCTCAATGACAGTTTTGCTATAATTCTCCTAATTTCAAGCTCCTCTTTAAAAAGGTAACAGTAAATGGCATCCAGGCCATTTTTGCAGTCATCGGCAGCTGACTCAGTTGATTCATTTCCACAGATTTAAGTTGTTGCGTGCGTAGTCAATCCCCCTGGAAAAAGGCTGCTTCCCCATATCAAATGGCTTGTGCAGCCTCCAAATCCTGATTTTAAAATAAGCATAAAAGCTAAGGTTTTTAGGTTCTGTGTCATCACTCCAGCCAAACTCTTGGGGGGGAGTTAGATGCCATTTGCAAAATCTTCTCTTCGGGAGTTTTTATAACAGTTGTCACATCAGAAACACATGAGCATACAGAAATAAGATCTGGACTAGATCTTTTTCTTTCTTTTGAAAATCACATGTGTATTGGGCATAAAGTAGTTTTGAGCTTAACACTGATGTCATCCAAAGGGCTGACCTCTGCTAAGTAAAAAAATGTAGTTATGACTCACTAATTTGATATCATAAACCACTGGCCAGTGCTACTGATGTTAGTGCCCTCAGTATGTTCCTTGCTATTTTTATAAGTATTAGTCAACAGGAATTTCCTCTGCTAGAATCAAGAAATATTATTATATAAAACATATTTACATTTTAAAGACTCTGTTTGGTCAGCCTAGTATCAGTATACATCTGTTGAGTTTGTTCAAATTCCAAAAATGGCAACCAGACATTATGGAATCAGTATAATCCCTAAAAGAGCTGAGACTGTTTAGTCTAGGAACCAAAAGACTGAAGGAAAACAGGATAATCATCTCCAAATATGCAGAAAAGACCTTCAAAGAGAAAAGGAGTAAAACATTCTCTTTGTCCTCATTGAATATATTTAGAAGCAAAGGCTTCAACTGCATCAGAGAGCTCTGGGTGAAACTGCTGGGTGAACTTTTTAACAGGAAAGCAAAACACCAGACTAAGTTGCTTAGGAGGCTGCAGCATCTTTCCTCAGAGGGGAAAGCCCAAAATCAAGGAAGGGAATTTTTCACCCTCTACATAGGATATCAAAGAAGAATATATTGACACTCCCTTTTTTTTAACATTATTTTCTATTAACCTGTACTTTTCTTGTTTTCCCATGGACATGCCACACTGTTTCCAAATACCAGTAAAGCTGAGAAATTTAGGATAAAATTTCATTTGTATACGTACATTTTTGCTAAACTTTCTGCAGGTAGATGCTTCATCATGAGACTTCTGGTCTAGACCAAAAGTCAGGTTTTTTTTGTAAAGAGTGTATCTACAGAAATCACAACAGTTTTGCCTTTAGGTATCTTAAAAATAACCCAACAGTAGTCCCAATGAGTAATGCTGGGTTAGAGGCTATATTTGTACCAAGGAGAAGAAAAATATAGTCACAATGCTGCTATGTCCTCTGCTGCTTCTGCTGTTGCTGCTTTACAAGTCTGTTGCACATTTGTGCAGCGAGTATATATACTTATCTTTAAATACATAAAATTCACAGGTAACAGCCTAGAGACAAAAGCAGTAGGAAATGTAACAGGTAGCTGAACTTTACGGTGCTCATAATTTTTCTTGCTACAATCAGAATCTTGCTGTTTACAAGATGCCAATGTAACTTCCTCATGCTGCTGTTGTGATGCCACACCCACTTCTGCTGACATTTACATGGTTGGCAGATGTGTTGCATGAAGGGAAAAACAACCCCACCCTCGAGAATGAAAACCACAGGAACACATTGTTGTCAAGATATTTTATCTACGGGTATAGCTCTAAGCTCTCTCAGGTCTCTGCAAATAAGGGTGGTCTCACATGACAGCCCTTTTAAAGAAAATTCACTTAAGTAGATTCATTTGCATTTTAAAGAAGGGTGTAGGAGGTAGCAATTAAAGTAGAAAATTTTAGTTAAATTTGTTTCTTTTCACAATGTCTTAAAAACTTCTTCCTAATATCTAACTTCTGCTTTGCCATTCCTCCCTCCCATTTAACTCAAATATAAGTAAACCCAGAAATATTTCCTTGACCTGATAATTGTGCAGGTTAAACTGTGAAGCTTTATATTGCGGCAAATGCAATGAGAATAAAAAAAAACCCCTCAAAGTTAAATCATAAGTGCATGTCTTCAGTAGTCTGTGTCTCTGCCTAGCCACTTATTTTTTCATCCTTGCTATCTGTATTGCAATGACCTGGTTTTGGTAGGTGTACCATGCTCCTGTTGCAGTATCATGGCATTCTAACTCTGGTTGTGTCATCTATGTAGATAACAAACCTGAGTGGACACTGGCTCAATTTTCTGGGAGGAAATTTTAACTTTTTTACTCTAATGTTTCTTCTACAATTAGCATATTCAAATGGTAACAGCTACAAGTGAAAAGAAAAATTGACTCAGTATGTTTATTACTGGGAAGCTTTTGATAAAAGACTTAAGGTTTCTTGTAATTTTTTAAGTTAAGATAAACCATGCATCAAAATTAAACTTGAAAAGCACATACTGTAAGTTAAAGTTACCCCAAAACAACAATCAGCTTAGCCTGCCTGGGAATTTTAAATGTGTCACTTAGTCTGAGCTTCTTGATCTCAGGGTGGGGTTATGTGGAAAACAATACTGTGAGGAGTAGCCACAATATATTTCAGAGTATGAAATTGCCAACATTACCTGTACTCAGCTCAATATGTACTGGATAATTCATAGGAAGGAATATTTCCAACTCCTTGAAATATTCAGGATTTTAAATCATGAACTCTCACAAAAATTGTCTACTTTTCTCCTAGTAAGAGAGTACTTTGCTTCATTCTGCTGTGAGTCATGCTTGGACGATTTGAATTCTGTTGTGTTTAACAAGATTCAGACAATTCATTTTCTCTCAAGATGATAAAATGGATACAATGTCATTTATGGTTGCAATTCTCTTTCATAATTTTGCTCAGCAATATTTTTTTAGTGGAATGCTCATTGAAAATGGAACCATTACATGTAATGTAAACATTTCTGAATTGAGATGTTAACATTTAAAAATTGCCTCATTTCTCTTTAATGTGTTTTGCTGTTTTTCTTGCCTAATTATCATTCTTTTCAATATTTATGTTAACATGACCTTTCTCTGACTGAATGGCTTTAAGTGCTTCTGAAGTACTTATAGCATCATGATTTTTAAATTAAATTATGTTGTTGCAGAGGAGATTGCAATGCAGCCCACAGAATAGCAGGGAAAGGAGCAAGTTTTGCTTAGTCCCAGAATATTAATGCAGTGATAGTGTTTATTAGTACACTCTTTGAATCAATGCAACTGTACCAGAGGAAGTATGACTTTGTTTCTTGTTCATGATTAGAAACATTCCAGTAAATTTAATGCTGGTCAAAATTGTCAGATTGAATAGCCATGAAAGATTGTTTAATGTTATAAAATGTTTATTACTTTTATTTATTATGCCTTCATCCTGCTGACTGAATTAAGATTACCCTGCAGATTCTGTTTGCCCATGGGAAAAAGATCACAGGAACACAGGCAGTAAGATTTGGCTCCACATCCTGAATTTTCAGGTTAATGTTATTCCACAGCCAAAACCTACTCTTTTGAAATCTGTGAGGTCTAAGGCTACAGCATGTGCAATAATAAGCAAATGCAGAATTTTCTTGTAAACAGTGTGAGATGTTTACTTTGATTTTCTGCATATCTTTCAGCAAATGTGTTCTGTTTGTCTAGAATTTAAGAGTAAAGACCAGACTATCAACTTTCACTATGAAACCTGTTACTCTATTACCAGCCTTCCCAAATGTTTTTTTCTTTTATTTTCACCCTAAAAAAAAGGAAAGTTCTTCTCAATCCTTCTGCTGTTCTCCATTTAGAGGTGACAATGAGTAAGAATATGATGAGCTGAAAGGCATGAATGACACATCAAGGGAGAAAGGGGGAACAAAATAAGTCACTGAAAATAAAATCAAACAAGATGCAGATATTTAATATTTAACTTTTTAACACCGAAAGATCTGAACAAAATTAAAGACAAAATATGACTGAAGGAAAATAATGGATGTTAAAAGATTTCCTAAAAATTAGACATTAAAAAAAAAAAAAAAAAAAAAAAAAAATTGTAAATTTAANAAAAAAAAAAAAAAAAAAAAAAAAAAAAAAAAAGCTTGTAAATTGTAGCAAGAAGAATCAGGTAAGCTTTAACTGAAACAGTCACTAATTACCAAAATTTTAATGTACTCATCTCACTCTTTAATTCTATTTGACATAAAAAATGTCAAATAGATAAAAAAGAGCTGGCAGCTAACAGTCAATAAGTTCACCTAACTTAGTTCACAAGCACCCCTAAGAACAAAGCCTAATCCAGAAGAATGCTGAGTCTTCAAGGTTTTCTGACCTCTATGGCTGAGCAATTGGGAATGATCTGACACTGTACTTTGTGCAGAGCTTGCTTGAGTTGAGTTCTTTAGTGGAATTAAGGAGGAGGGGGATTTTTTCCCTTGTACGCAAAATGCATGTAGTCTGGTCCTGAGTGAGTTTCTCTTGTATTTTAAGAAGGTAGAGAATAAAAAAGAGAACTATTTTCAAGGTCAATGTATCAGTCAGAGAGGCCAGGATCTTAAGGCAAGTTGCAATAGGTTAGAGGTGTGCATGGATATTCCAGCATATGAGGACAAAAAAAGCATGACATTCCTAGAATCATAAATTGTTAAGACTGGAAATATTTTGTGATCATCAAATCCAACCATCAAGCTAGCACCACCATCATGTTCAACACCAAGCCATATCCCAAAGCATCCACATGTTTTCTGAATACTTCCAGGGACAGTGGACCACATAATCTCCCTGAGAAGGCTGTTAGAAAACCTGACAATTTTTTCCCAGAATAAATTTTTCATGTATCCAATCTAAACCTCTTCTGGTGCAGCTTGAGGCCCTTTCCTCTCATCCTTTTTTTTCCCCCAACATTGAATGAACTTGTCTTGGCCAACAAGTTTCTGACAATCTTGTGTCAGTAGGACTAATACAGCTTCTCCAACACACCGTGCTTCTTTCCTGGACATCAGGCTAGGCCAGGTAAACTTTAACACTTGGTGATCACAGAGGATGTTCTAAAGATTGGCAAGATATAGGGGAGCCCCCTCTAGGAGGTGTTCAACTGGAGTTAAACAAGACAGGGTCACTGCCAAGAGCTGTGGAAAAACAGCACTAAAAGAAACGAAGGGGAAAAGTGGAGAGAGAAATAGAGAACGCAATCCTTTTTTTTTTTTTTTTTTAATGGGGAAAGATGTCAAACTGTCATGTTAGTCTCTGCTGAGGTTCTGAGCACGAACTGTTGCCAGGGTAACTGTTGTGCCAAGCCTCAGCACTTATGTATTTTTTCCATTGATAATTGCTAATGTGAACAAGTGCTGGCTTGCACTTTACACCTGCCTGCCTTGTAAGTCTACTATAATTGGATGTGCCAAGATTGAGGAAAAAGTAATCTGCCCTTTCAAGACAAGTGACAGATAGATGAAGTGTTGCTTAGGCCTTTACTGTAACAATTTTGCTGACAAAATTACCATGAATTGTCTTCCCTCAGTGCACATATACTGCCTTTGTTTATGGAATCAAGAATTTAAGCTTCAAGGTTCATTATAAGTAATTATGCCATAAAGTTTTCAGGAATATCTTGGTGCTGAGTGGCGAAATTCTACTTTTGCTCCCAGAATTCAGAGTGTTTCATTTTACATGCATATATGAAAACGGTTTTTCAAAGTGATGGATAAAAATTAGGAAAACTCCAAAAACATTACCATCCCTATATATATGTATGTGTATAAAGTTCTTTTAAAAAGTGGTTCCTAGGAAAAACCCTGGAGAATGAATAGGGACAAGTTCTTAAAAAATGTTTCTGCTGATAGTTTGTTCCACAACCTCAGAAGTGATGTGGAACTTTGGAGTGATCAGTTTTTAAATGTCCTGTTCAAGATATTCTGAAGACTGATAGAGAACAGCAGCATCTTAAATTCCCTGATAAGTTCACCTGAAAAAATTCAGGCTGAAAACCAAGGAACCCAAGGATCACATATTTTTTTCCAGGACCACAACTTCCTTAACTATATGGTCTCTATCCATATTTCGGACTACACTACAAAATTCTATCAATAAGGTTTAATTCACTACTAAGCTGCACAAGATTGTCCCAAAAGATATAGAAAAGTTATTAGAGGGACTTCTTTTGCTGTCGTTCTCTTTTTTTTCCTCCTTTCTTCTTTTTTTTCTTTCTGATCATCAGGAGATTACAGCGATTCTATGCTTTTCATTTGCTTTTCAGAGCTGTGTCAAGCCTGGCCTGCTCCATTGCTTAGTGTATTCACTGTGTGTAACTGTCTTTCTTTGATGTTGATTTCCTAGTGCACTTAAATGAAGTTTCCTGAAACCAATATGCCAGAGCAAATTAATATATGAATAATACATGGTGCTTATTTTTGCAACTTTCATCAGAAGACCTCAAAGAATGGCATGAAGGATAGCATGGAGGTTGCTTTATACCATTCCAAGAAGGAAATACTGTGATGTTGCACTCCTTACCTAAAATTGCACTATCAATGAAGTTAGAAATAGGAGAAAACTGTCCTACTTGACCAAAAGTAACTTAAAATCAGATATATCAGAAATTCTGATTGCATAACCTGACTTCATTCTGAGCGGTGCCAAAGGTTTCATGTGCATCTGTTTGCTCCTGTAGGACTGACTGGGGATTAAAAGGTTGTAGTGTAAGGCAGAACGCAACTAGTCAGTCCAACCCACCAAGCTGCTTGGCAAGATAGAGAAATAGAAGTGAAATCAGTGAAATCCCAGACCGACTCCATAAAGCACTATGAATGCTAGATAGGCCTTTCATGTCCAGAAACACAGTGGACTCAGAGGAATACTATTTTTGTTCAGATATTTAGGTTAAAAGCTTAAAAATGGGAAGCTGCTGAAACAGCCCAGGAGAGCAGGGGATTTCAAACACCTTACTTAGGATTCTTTTAATCCATGTTTTCAGTGATATGCATTTACTTATGTAATCCCTCCATGAGATAGAATCATGAGGCTAAATTCTCACTCCTATTTCTGCTTGATCACAGTGTCATGGTGATGAGAGAATTTGGAAGTAGACAGAAGTAAATGAGAGTGCCAACTGGTTACCACAGTTGATAAGCTCCAGCTGTAATGAAGTATCAGCTGGATGAGATTTTATTAGTGGTTGCTGCACATAGAAGTGTCTAATGTCATGCTATGGGTTAGTATCGCTGACCAAAGTTTAGGAGTTCATCAGAGTTTACCCTATCACACTTTCCAATGTCATCAAAAAGAAATTTGATTCACTTTTTAATGAAAAAATTGACCTAGATTTTCAGCTTCACCATGGACATGCTTATGGAAGCATCTGTAATGGAGTTTATCCACAATAATCGTGACTAAACTGTAGCAGAAAAAGTATAATATATTGGAGAACTGCAATGCAATAAAAAATGTTGGTCTAATGAGGAAGAAAAATAAATTGTAGAATCAAGTTTAGTAAACAGCTTCTTTTAATTTACACAACAATCATATAAAAAGTTACAGTCTTCTAAAATCTGCATTCTGAGCGAAATCCCATTGGATGTTTTAGTGTGGTCAATTTTAATTTTATTTCATAGTCTATCAATTTGAAAGCATCACAGCAGAGATAACAGAAAAATAGATGGGCTAAACTTTACAGTTTAGCAAGAAAAAGTTGTTCCCAGATGTATGATCCATTCAGCTTTCCAAGGAGAATTAGGAAAAAATAACTAGAAAGCAGACCAGTACTTCTTAGAAGGACTGTGGCAGCCTGGGGCTGATATCTGCCATTTATCCAATATCATGATGCAAAAAATTGTATCTTAGCCTGTATCAATAATAGTGTGGGCAGTGTGACCATGGAAGGGATTGTCTTGTCACGCTTGACATTGTGAGGCTGCAGCTCAAGTACTAGTGAAGTTTTGAACCCCTCACTTCAAAAAGACATTGAGATGCTAGAGTATGTCCAGAGAAGGACAACAAATCTGGTGAAGGATCCAGAAAACATGCCTTTTGAGGAGTGGCTTAGAGAGCTGGGGTTGTATAGCCCAGGGAAGAGGAGGCCCTGGGGGGCCTCATTGCTCTCCACAACTGCCTGAGAGGAGGATGAAGTGATGTGGGGTTCATCTCTTCTGCCATGTTTGAAGTGAAAAGATGAGAGGAAATGGCCTTAAGTTGCACCAGGGGTGTTTCAGGCTAGATATTAGGAAAAAAAAAGTTAAAGAGTGATTAGGTATTGGATTAATTGCTGAGGGCAGCGGTGGGGTCACTGATTCTGGAAGTGTTCAAGAGGTATCTGGATGTGGCACTTGGGGTTGTGGGTTAGGGGTGATTACAGTGATGCTGGATTGGCAGCTGGACTAGATGATCTTGAAGATCTCTTCCAATCTTGAAAATTCTATGTTCAAGGCCAGGTTAGATACAACTTTGAGCAACCTTGTCTAGCGTGTCCCTGCACATGGCAGAGTATTGGAACAAGGTATTATTTATGTCCCTTGTAGCTCAAGCAGTTCTATGATTCTGTGATAAGAAGATAGGATTATGCCCCTGTTGACATGTTGAGTCACAAAGTCACGAAAGTTTATCAGCTGGGGTTGCAGCCATGGTGAGCAATATGGGGCAAGCATTTACTGGCTTCTCTGCAGAGCTGGAGCTTCTGTTTTGGACCAAGAGCTCATGGCAAGCACAGTTTGTAAATTAATTACAGGATTCAATTGTGAAAAAATGGAATCTTAGAGTTCCCTTCCATGGAAAGGGATCTTCAAATGAAAACTTTAGTCATACAGAATGAAACCTGACGCATTTGTTTCTTTCTTTGTTCTCGTGAGCATATGTTACAGGGCTCATGAGATTGGGCAGGCGCTGCAGTCTATATTGAGTGATCTCCCTGTGATAGTCCTTTAATCAACCACCCTTTGATTTCTTATTTGTAAAACTCAGTATAAGATAGACCAGTTCATACATTTCCCTCTTGTACAGTTGAAGTCAAAGACATATCAGCAATGTTACTTATTTATGCCCTACAATTCTACCTTGGGGAAAGGCAAGGAATGACCAATGTCCAGTTTGGTTAGTCCAGTCTCACTGTGATTTCCCTGGTAACTGCTCCTCACCACAAAACAAAGAAAAAGTGGGATCAGAAGAAGCTAGAAGGTGATCAGAAGTAGGATATAGATGTTTGACACTTTTCTGTATAATCAAATTCAGCACCACAAATAGCTTTTTTTTCTGCTTTGAGGACATTATTTTTTTGCCATGCATGGATGGATGGATGTATAGATAGATAGATTTAATGCTTTATGTCTCCTTTAACTCTGATATACTGTCTGAATGCAGTGTATTGCAAGGACTATGTTGCTCCACAAAGGGCACCACTCTTGCTGGTAAAACAAGAAGTTTAAGCAGGAATATTCAAAATTATTCTATTTTTTTTTTTACTTGTTTCTTAGTTTTACAGCTGCTCTGACAGATTTCTCATTTTATTTTTCATCTTTCCCTTCTCCAAACCCAAGTCAAGAATTTGCTGTTCCTCTGAGTTAAAGAACAGCATTTTGCCCCAAGTGCTCATCAATTGCAAGTGCCCATTTAATTATTGTTAGACTTTAGAACTTTTTACTTGTTAGTATTAAGCTGGTGCACAGACATGTAGTCCCTGCAGTGTGAGAAGTAACTAAGGTCAACTTTTAACAGTAAATCAAAAGAGAAAAGCACCACCAGTGTGAAATAAATTAGAAAGAAAATAGAATGGAAGAAAATAAGGAAGGAAATCCTCCTAGATTTCTGAAGTCATTATCATCCAATTCTTTCATTCACATTAGTGCAAGGTAGAGTACTTTCACTGAAATCCATGATGAAAAAAAACCCCAACCCTTTCCTTTAGGTGCAGACTTCAGTTACACTGGTTTAAATAATAAACCTTTCTCACAGCAATGCTCAAATAACTGCCACCATGTCCCCTTGTAGCCATCCTGAATTCAAAGTCAGGCTATTTAAGTTAATACATCTCCTCCTTGATTTAAGGTTTTATATTAACCTGAAAGGCAGGGAGAGCTGAAAATCATGAAAACAATAATTCATAGAACTCAACTGATAAGTTGTAACTCATTAAATCATTATAACTCTATCACATTCATAAGTGTGTATTCTATCCTTGTTCTTGTCTAAGATTTCTGAAAGACCAAGACAAAAAATACATTTTCCTGATTTCCACACTATTAATCTTAGGGAGAAGAAAACACTTGACATAGTCATAATTTATATAAGTAAAATTTTGATCAGATAAATATACAAATTACAGGAAGGAAAAAAAATATTTCTATAGAGGAAAACTTTTTCTAGACACATTTTCTTTCTGGTTCATCTTTTTTACTTTCATCACCTTAGCTATCAAAGGCAAAGGCAGCATGTAGGTTTGCCTCTCTAAGTGTGAAGGACAATCCACAAAACTTCAGTGACAAATATTGTCCCTGTAAATTGCAAATTGCAGCCACTGCTCTAGTTAAGGCAGTTTGCCTGTGGGTTTTTTTTTGTTTGTTTGTTTGTTTGTTTGGGGGTTTTTTGTTTTGTTTTTGTTTTTTGTTTGTTTTGTTTTGGGTTTTTTGTTTTGTTTTGTTTTGTTTTGGGTTTTTTCTTTTTCTTTTTTTTTTTTTTTTTTTTTTTTTTTGTTTTTTTTTTTTTTTTTTTTTTTTTTTTTTTTTTACTTTCCCTACTGGGTGTCAATACCCTGCTGCTTAAAGCATAACAGCTGGGAAACAGTAACAGAACAAGCTGGAGCCAACTACTTGCAGAAATCTTCTTTACCTGTGAATTTATTTTGTGACTAGAGTTACTCTGATAGTGGAGACTGAGTTTAAACTACTGAAAGGACTTGATCACTTTTAGATAAGTGCTAAAATGGTAGAGTCACCATCTCTGGAACTGTTAAAAAATATGTGGATAGGGCACTTGATGATATATATGGTTTAGTGGTGAACATGGTGGTGGTTCTGGGTTGATGGCTGGATTTGATTAACTTAAAGGTTTTTTCCAACCTCACTTATTCTATGATTCTAAGACTCAGATACTGGGATGGTTAGATTTGACTCACATCAAACTTAGTTTCAGAGATAGCAGCATCCAAATCCCCCAATTTCAACTTCAAGTGACAGCAAAGTCTGGTTATCAGATCACCTCATATCATTTCTAGAACTCCTTAGGAACTATGTGTTGCCATAATTTTGATTCCCCAGATAGCCAAAACTAAGGGACCTGCTCTGTTACTGCTCTGACAGTTTCAGGGAAAACGAGAAATACTCTTCCACTCCGCAAAAGAAAAAATGATCAGTGTGTTTAGTGCAGTTAGCCAGAGTTTGGGAAGAAGAGAATAGCAAATGCCCTCAAGTTCTGTAAGGGGCAGTTTAGATTAGATGTTAGGAAAAAAAATTCCCTCTGGAAAAGGTTGTTAGGCATAGGAACAGGCTGTCCAGAGAAGTGATGGAGTCTCCCTGCTCAAGGTGTTTAAAAGACATGTTGATGTAGCATGTGGGGATGTGAATTAGCAGTAGGCTTGGCACTGCTGGGTTATCAGTTGGACTTGATAATCTTAAATATCTTTTGCAACCTAGAAGGTTTTTCTATGATTCTATGAATCTGCTCTGCTTCTGTAGCCAAACCATCTCCTATGGTGTTTTAACAGTTTGTGAGGATGAAATGATATCAGAAGGATCCTGACTAGAAGTTAAAGGTTTTGGTTTTATATTACTATTGTGTTTTACCTTCTTAAAAGTATATATGTAACATATGTATATGTGTAAATGTCCGTGTGTGTCTTGAATGTTAAGTATTACAAGCTTAAGTGGATGGAGTATCTTTGCTGGCCTAGTGTGATACAGGATGGATAACAAAGGTGAGCAGTTGTATTATAAGATAGATATTTTGATACAATTAGGTATACCTGCACCAGTTTTTTTTCCCATTGGGTGTATGTATCAGTAATCCTATGTTTAGGTCCAGGAATGGAGGCTCAGTGACCTCACTACAGACAAATATAAAATTTGTTTTATAGTGTTTTATACTTTTATAACTGTGATTGAAATAAAGTGTGCATCCTGTGGATAACAGCTCAGAAGATCTCCTGTATAAATCCATGATATAAAAAGATGGTGACTTCCTAAAAGCTCCTTGAATCAGTGACACAAGAGCCTTCAGTTCAGTTCTATTGTGTTAGTTTAACATTCATTAAATGTTTCACAATACTATGATCTCCTCATAGCAAATATAATTAAACTTCCTTTCCTCTGGCACTAAACAGAACTTCATTATTACTTTCTAACTCCATAACTGTACAGGAGAAACAAACTTTCTGAAACTGAAAGTCTTTTTCCAATTTCAGTTTTTCTTCCTCTTTATTTTTTTGGTAGGATGGACATATTTCTTTGTTTGGAAAAGAAGATGTTCTCTGCTTCTGGGACTTTGGTGAAAATCGGTAATTAAGGTAAGAGAAATAACTTCAGATTTTCTATAATTTCACAGTCGTGCAGTCTCTCCTGGTTTGAGAAGTCATGCCTGTAATTCTCCTTCTATGCCTCTTCTTTATTTGTAATTCTTTTAGAAACTCAAGTTATTTTGTTGCATTTTTAATGACATAAAGACCAAGTTGTTATAGGATCTTATTTAGCTAAACCAGTACCTGTGGGCTTTCTGGGTTTGTTGTTAGAGATGCTGTCACAGATTTAAATTCTACCAGACTGCAGGAATAGATTGCCTTTCTAAAGAAAACAATTCTTTTTGTAAAGTAATTCATCCTGCAGGAATTTTAAGGCCTGAGGATCTAAATCTGGTTTTGGAACACTTTATAGTTAGCATAAAATTTGAAAAACAGCTTTATAAACTAGGACTCTTTGCTCTCACTCAAAGAAAAGAAGACTTAAGGGATTTGCAAGTTTTGATCCCTCAACCCCTAAACAACTAATTTCAGAATTGATCTCTAGGTCGACTCATTTTCCAGTGAGGTTCATTTTCTACTATACCTTGGATTTGAATAGGCAAATGTTGATGCATTAAGACTAAATTACACACTTCTTTCTAGAGGCATGGATTAACAAACATGAAAGTTCTAGCAATTTAAAGGAGTGGAGTACACAACCACAAGCCAGTGGGAGCTGATCTGGCTATCTCTTGTAAGGGCTTTTTCAAACCCTTGCTCTAAGCAGCACTGTGAATCAAATCAAATTATTAAATCAAAGATAAATGCAGGAATGATGGGAGGCCAATCCTCAGAAACAGAAAGATTTGCCAACCTGTTATGCTCTGTGTGGTGGGATTACCACCAGCAGGTACAGCATGGAGTTTCTCTGACAGCCTGCTCAGTTTTCTGTATAGCTCATCACATCTCTAGCTGGCAGTGCACTGGTTGGAGAAAAAGGATGTAGGAATGTTGTTTTCTTTAGATCAGTCACTCATTTACTAATCAGAAAAACAGTGGTTTTAAAGCAATTCTATAACTGAAACACAGTTCAGGTGTCCTAAAGAAATGTTTTAAGGATTGCACGTACACAAAATAAATTAAAAAAAAATAATAATAAAAAAAAATCAGCAGCATTTACTGAACTAAATACAGATATGGAGGTATGTAAGATGTGAACATTTCTTGACAGATTATTTCTTTCACATAATAAACTTGTCTGTTTTCAAGAAAATCTTATAGACTTTATATTTTTAACAGCTGAATTAATAAGAGATGAATTTTGCTGGCTGCTGTTGCCTGGGATCACCTTTTCTACATGGTGTTGGCACAGTTAACAGTGTTATATTAATGTCCAGCCACAAGTTCATTAGAGGTTTGGCTGCCAGATAAAGCAATGAAGCTTTTGTGATGGTTTGGTTAAGAGGTCTGTCATTATTGTTCAATTATCAGCTATAAGGAAAATGCCTAAGATTACATACCCACAAGTATGTTTATATGTGGGCAACACTACACACCCTCTATGCAGTCTATAGGTTGCAATCGATGTTAAAATGATGGCTGAAACCATTCTTTATAGAAAGTTGCAACTGCTCAGTTTCTTTTTCACTTAGTTGCAAATTAAATCCTCAGTGGCATAGCACCTAAAAATGCCCTAATCACACCCTTTGAAATTTCTATGAGAATGGAAACCATTCAGCCAGCAAAGGCTACATTTCATCCTAAAAACACTCCAAAAAACCCAGAAGTATTTTCTGAGTTCTACAGTTCCTTTATCCACTGTCATCAAGAATGCATTTTGCTGATGTATTTTGTTCATATATTTAATTTCGTTGGTCACATTTCATTTTGTCTTGAAGTGTAAGTTAACTTGATTGATGCAAATTGACAGATTATATCCAAGCTCTAACCCAAGTCTCAGAACAGTTGTTAACAGGTGCTGAGAATCTTTTGCCCTTACCCTACTTCAGAGCATATGTCTGCATTTCTGATGATGTTTCTATAGTCCTGTGTGAGAACTAGGTCCACAGCTCTGAATTATCCATTCTTAGCAGCCTTGTGATATCTGGCAATTTACATGTAATGTGTGAAACTGGAAATGTGAGTTTAAATGTAAATAAAGCATCATTCTGACTGAATTTTAAGTTCTTTATGTAACCTTGACACCAGTTTATACCTATCAGCCTATAGGACTTCTATTATTAAAATTAAATATAAATTTATATCCACTGCTTCTAAAATATATCACTTTATTTGTTTTAAGAAGCATAAAAATAACTTCTGACTGTTTCTGCTGGTGGAAGTTTGAGTGGCAAATTGCTATTAAGAAAAGGAGAGAAAGGCCATAGAGTTTGAAAACTCACATTTAGCAGGTCCTACAGTGAAAAATTCTGAAAAGCACAAGGATGTGAACAACATGTGATTTTAATTGTAGAAAAAGAAATTGGAACAATTACATTTTTGCAAAAACAATCCCTCATTTTTAGCTGTGTGAGCTAGTGAAATATCAGAGATTTTTAAGATGCTGCTTTCAAAAAGTGGCTAGAAAGCAATCTCTAGTAAAATGCATGTAACCTCCAGAGTCTGAGCATAGTTTCTGCATGCCCACTTGAAATAGCATGCATCAGAATGATGCAAACTTCAGATGATTATTTTCCTAAAGCCAGAACTTAAGTTAGACCTTCCTTAAGAATAAATTGCTGTTGAATATGGAGCAGAACCAGAACTATAGAACTAAAATAAGACAAGATTCCTAAAATAAAAGCAATTTCAGAATTTAAATGAAACCTTATTTTATTCTGGTAGAAGCTATTCAAAGAATTTCTGGTGATTAAAAGGCATTCAGCCATGAATGGAAGGAATGCATTCAAGCCTCAATATGTTTTATTGCCAGGCTTTTAAAGACCCTGAATCGCAACTATAATGGTGAGTGACAGCACTCTCTGTGTTTTGTTAGAGAGAGAGGCAAGGCAGAACCCCACAGCCTCTGTCATATGGATCCCACTCAGATGTCAGTGAATATAGTGCACATGTAGACATATAACCTGATTTTTTTTTTTTAATTGAATCCTCAAATAAAGCCGAGTTGTAGCATTAAGCATGTAATCTTTTTGAGATTGTTTGATGGAAAATATGCATAACTTTAGTGGTGAAAATAAAGTCATGAACTCCTGTCTGTGAAAGGAGCATGGATCTCACTGTTATCTTCCTTCTTGAGATAATAAAACCAAAAAATAAGGAAAAAAAAAGTAACAACACCAAAAGTGTGCTTTCTCATTGAATCGAAGCAAATAATTTTACATATAAGTGTAGGAGAATCTCTGGATATTTTACTGAACATATAGATAGTCCGTGCCATTCAGGTAATGTCAGAGGAACAGAAGTGTCCTCTTCTGGGAATGTATTGTTGAAATATATCTGTCACTGGATGCCATCTGGTCCACCACAAAACAAACCAGGTTGCATTTCAGAGGCATCTATTCATAGTTCTTCCTAAGAACATAGCTACTGACAGAATGGGACAATATGCAGGAGGGAAGGAAGGTATGGGAAGCACAGATTATTCCAGGACACCTTTCTCCAAAGGTGGTGCCCTGTAGTTCCCTGAGTTACATCACCCTGAAATACATCCTGTTTGATATCTGGAGTCCAGTGACAACAAAATCCATGTCTTCACAGGGTCTTCTGACAGGCAAAGTTTAATTTCAGTTATAAAACACGACAAGAACTTGCTAGATGATGCTGTGTGTCTCCCCCGAATGCACTCCCCATGTTAGGGCCACATTTATGATCCTTGTACCCTGTGAAATTAGGCAACTGCTTTCCAAAGGGGAGTGGGCAGGGTAAGGCATCATGGTCCTTCCAACCCTGGGCTACAGTGCTGACTGTGAATACTGATAACATTGTGATGACTTAACGTTGATGGAACTGTTTCCTGTGAGAAAGTAAATTTTATCTGAAACCCAGAAAATTAGAAAAAAAAATATTTATTTTAGCTTCTAATTAATATAGATATTAAAAGAGGGAACATGATTTTCTTGGAATTAAAATGTACAGAGTAATGAACAAAACATAAATAAAATAAGTTGTTTTGGCAAAAGCAGACATTTTAAGTGAAATTGAAGTACTCTCATCATTGTTTCTATAACAACTTATTTCTGGCCAGAATTAAGAAAAAATAAATCTCTTTGGAAAGAATTTGTTCTGTAGTCAACTCCATTCCACAATAGATCTGAAAGTTCTGATTTTCCCTTCCTGTCTTGATCACGAGTGTGTCTCTTGCCAGTTTAAGAGGCATCAGGGCACCCTAGAAGATGACCAGTGTTGAAGAACTGCTTTCTGCATGACTGGAAGCCAGACTTCACTCAAGCATTTTAGTCTAGTGGAGGGTATCCCTGTCCGTGGCATGGGGGTTGAACTAGAAAGTGCCTTTCAGCTCAAATCATTCTATGATTCTATTGTATTGTATAAGAAGAAACCTGGCTTCCTCAGACTCTTTCTGAAGTGACCAGACTGAGGGTTCAGGCCTTTAGAGTGCTAAGATATCTGACTCTATGCCAGACAGTTGTTTCAGAAAAACATTGAGGAAGACAATCCTGCCAATGCCTTATTCAGCAGTCCTTCAAGCAGAACATTATGAGGGAGTCTAAGTTATCTCTGTTTCTTGTGAATAAGGAGGGACTTGTGAGATGCAGTGGGGGAGATGGCAGCCAGCTTCCAAATAGGATAAAGGGTTTGAAGCTTTATGACAGAGGTGGGGGTTTTGGGTTTTTGTTTGGGGTTTTTTTTTGTGCACATTTGTCTTTTTTTTAAATCTAATTTTGCTGGCTGTTATCAGCAATGATGACTCCATCTATCACAGGGCAATGACTTAGCTGCAGTACTTTTAAAATAAAACTAAACCAAGACATTGCCTTGGAAAAAACAACATTGTTTATGAGTGGTGCGATAAAACCAGAGATCATGTCATAGCAGCTAACACATCACAATTAGTGCTGACTGGTTTGTTTATCAACCTCACCATAATAGCTCCATCATTATTTCTTTCATAACTAAACCTCTGCCTTATGATTTTCTGACAGTGCTTAGAACTGGACTTTGTGACTCAGTTAGTACTTTCTAGCTTTCTACACTCATTATACTGCAGTGGCATATTAAGTAATACATACACATACATATAGAAAAACCTGCCAAGTTATGCTAATTGATATTTTGTAGTAGATACAGCTCTGCCAATATATCAAACCAAAGCATATGTACAATGTCATATTGTCCCCTGAATCTTATATGAAATTTTGTATAGATGAGACATATGATTTTATTACACCATGATGTATTGTATTCTCATTTTTTCCACTTTTTCATATATAATTCAAAAGTCTTCTTATATACTTTCCAAGGGAATTTTTCTTGTGCTTTCTGTTCATTGTCTTTGTTCATATCCTGTTTATTTCTAATGACAACTTTAGACATAAACTTAAGTAGATACGGAGAATTACAGTATCAGATCAATATCGGGAACCAAATTCATTATTTGTGTGGCCCTCCAAAATAAATTCAACATAAAGACTTGGAAAAAACAGAGCTTTTGTCACATTTCTACTTTTTCAAGTCTATAAAGTTCATGAAATAAGGTATTTTGAGACAGATCCTGAGGTGTGGGTGTAAAATCAGCTATTTCTTGTGCTTATATATCATATTTTCCTGACAAGAAGTTGGGTATTTTTGTGATGAGTTTTTGTTATGTGGTTGTTGGGCAAATCATATCAATTCTTGTGCCTGCATTTCAACAGCATACTAGTCGACCAGGTATTTAATGGATATTGCTACTTATACTTGGCAAATGAAGCCTTGTTTGATAGAATTTCAATTTTGGTAAAAAGTTATAAAAGAGTACTGAATCTTCTGCTATGAAAGTGAAAATGTTTAAAGGTGGCTAATGTTATTACCGCCTTATAGAAAATCTGGTTTCTAAACTCTTTATTTTCTTGTGTTTGGGGGATGTGACAGGAGAAGGTGATGACTGCTGTTAAAGGGAGACATCAGTTACAGTGCTGTTCATAAATGTAGTTTGTTCGGCAATAACATCTTATCTCTCTGTTTTTTCCCTTCTTTCAAATTTCTTTACTCTTTAAAGTACTTACATGATGACAAAGAGGGTCTATATCACCACTCTGACAGATGGAGTACTTCAGAGGGTCTTGCTTATTCGAAAGCAAGATATGCCAAAGGGATCCTCAAAATACCCGAAAGTACAAGCTCAGCTTGATAGTGGGCTTAAACATTTAAAAGAATTCTGGTTTTTAACTTTATTTGTATGAAAATTTTAGCTGTAAATCCTGGTTACAATAATTAAAAATGCATGGGAATCTCCATTGAGTTTCCCCCCACCTCAGACTATTTAATTGTTTTGCGTTTTGTTGGAGTATTTTTGTTGAAACCTCATTATGTCATTACTTTGCCAAAACTGCTGGCTCAGACTGCATTGTGAGTTTGTTCTACTGTGTATCCGTGCCTGATGTGCTGTACATTGGCCCACACCGGGTGCTCGTTGCTGCTGGAGATGTACTTAGTTCTCAAACAAAACTCTCACTATTTGCAAACCTGAGCTTCTATTAAATAACCATTATAAATGATTTACACAGAAAACATAATCCATTTGAGGGAGCTGGTGGTTAACTTCATAGGATTTTTTATTCATCTAGTAAAAATAGTTTTCAGGATTTTTTTTGCTATATTATTTGATTTGTGAATTTCCTGTACAAATACCTGCTTGAACAGCTTTCCCTTAATTTTCACTTCTTCAGTTTTTGTTAAAAGAAGTGTTAAAAAGTTGTTTTGTTAATTATCATTGACTAAGATTATACATCACACTTACACTGTTTTCTTTATTTTCCAAAATGTGTAAATATATCATATTTTTATATATTTTCTATTTATAATATATACAATAGCAATACTTGATGAAAGAATTTGCACACCTTGGCCAAATAATTTTCTGTCAAGTGACTTCCAGGCAGTACTGGGAAGTGAGCACAGCACACAACGATTCCCAGGATGCAGTTTGGGTGCTGGAGGCTGACTGGTTTTGTTGGCAGTGCAGAGGTTGTTTCATGCTAGCTGGCCTCTACCTGAGGCTGGTGCTGGACACATCCAGCTCACGTTCAGCTCTGGATGTTCGTGGTCTGAGGTTCATGCTTGCTGACTGCTGCACTGGCACACAGCAGAGACCTTTGGGGCTAACCAGAACATGCCCCTAGAGGTCTGTGTTACAATTTCTCTAATTACCCTGTGCACGAAGGTTGAGGCATAACGTTATTACCTTCTGAACACCCTGCTTTGAATTGCTTTGTCACCTAGTTTGGAAGGACAACCGTTTTAGGACCTGCTACAACCATGGCAAAATCGTCCATACTAAGATCAGAATAAGTTTTACTGCTCCACAGAAACAAAACAAAAAACCAAACAAACAAAAAGAAACAAACAAAAAATTGAGCCCAAAACATTGAATGAACAACTAGTTGCATGAATAAAACATGACCTTACAATCAAACTTCTCCTTAGTTCTTCCAACATTCTACCCAGCTTCTAAAGCCACCTTGTTGGTTTTGTTATTTGCTCAAGAGACTGCATGCTCTAAAGAGTTCTTTTCTCTTTTCCCTTTTCTGTGTGACAACTATTACATCTATCAAGAAAAATTGCTTAGAAGAGGTTGTTTCCTCTGTAGGACAAGATGTTTTCCCCTCCTGATGCAGCTGTCTATCATTCCCTGTAACTGAGTAATGGAAAGTCATGTGAGACTGGATGACTCTGTCACTTCCACTGCTTCTCTAAAATTACTTGAGCATTATTCCTATTGTGTATTTATTACATTTCATTAGAATATTTTTGCCTTAAGGTTTCAGTCTTCCCTCTTTTGCTTACAACTTTATCAACCCAAGTGATATGTATTTTTTATGAGCTCTGTGTTATGAGAAATAATGCATAATGTATAATGTAAAACCTTCTAGGATTCATGTTTAACTCCCTACAAGTTTTGCATGCTATCTACATATAACATGCAAATGTTATTAAACATTCTTCAGTGAAGGAAATTGAAAAAATATACACTCCCTATTTGAAACTTTGAAGGAATTCTGTCATTAAAAAAAAGTCAAAAATTTAATAATTTAATGTCAAAATTTGCATAATTAACCCCTTCGTGACTGTGCAAATCCAGTTTAGCAACCTACTGCAAAGGAAGACCACTGTGCAATTACAGCTTAATTGCATAAATATAACAACATCTGAATTTTACAACATCTGAATTTGTCTTTTTTCAAATTAAAGTAATTACCCTTGCAAGATCTAAGTTTTTACTTGCATAACAGTAACATGTGTGACTTGGTTAAGTTCCATTTTTCTGCCCTTACTTTTACTTCTTATAAAAACCTTACATAAAATGCTGACACAGGATGATTCATTAGCCTATTTAAATTGAGAATTCTTTCAAGACAGCTTGTAAACACTGCTTAACTGGAAAAAATATATAATACATGTCTATTTATTTCTAATTTTAAAATTTGGTCATAAAATATTAAGACATCAGATCTTGTGTTAAGAAGCTTTCTATTTCAAACTTTTTCTTCTTTTTCAGGTTAAAAACTAAGGTTTGGCTTCATCTTTCCTAACTCTAGATACCTAAGATGGATAAATTCCGCTTCCTTTTTCATTTTCTGTAGAGGGAACAAGTTGACTAGCTTAAAGTGATGTGTACATTTTGGGGGTGGTCTTCCCAATGTCCACTGATTTCCTAAGATGGTGAATGACAAAGCCAGTTTTCCCTCTGCATCTGCTTCTGTGTTCTTCTCCTCGATAGCAGTCAGCACCCATGAGCCAAATAGTCTAACAAGAGTGCCCAAGAAATACAAATGTACAAGGATTGTGAAGCAGCACTGGCTTTTCAAAGTCCCAGAGCATACTGTCTATATCTTAGGATTTAAAACTGATAATAACGATTTGAATATTTATTACTTTATTATTAATATTAAATATTGCCCTTTATTCAAAAGGATGTGTTTAAAATTGTTTTGAAGGATTTTTTGTTTTCAGGTCTATAGGCAGAAGGAAAAGAGAAGTCTAATGTCCTGTTATCAGAAAGATTCACCCTTATGTTTCTTGTTATTATTCCACAAAATTACTAAATGCTATACATAAAACAACTAAGAAGTCTTTCTAGCCAAACCCAGAGATTAAAGGTGCATTAAATGAAACACAGGCATAGGAGAAGTGTTGAAAGTGAAATGATCCTGATTAATGTGTTGAGCAGCATTTTCAGAATAAGTCTCATCTAAATGTTACCTTCATTATTATCCATACCAGACTCTCAGTAGATATTTAAAGTCTTGTTCTGTGCTTTGTTGTCACAGATTTTCTTTTTATAAAAGTAGCTTAAGGTCTCTCTGCTAGGACCATCCTAATTTGGACTCCAGCAGAACTACACTATATCTCTAAAGGTAGGCAGTGGGCAGGGTGTTGGACTTAAGAGATTTTAAACCTGTGTGTTGCCAGGAGCATCTAAAAGTCTAATCATGACATGTTGTACATCCTTTAATTTCATGAGTCTATTTGTTCACACCTAATCAATGATGTAATTTTAAATGATCAGATTAGGACAATTTGCCTCAGGAACAGACAGCAATTCAAAGAATTGCAGACAGTAATACCAGCAACAGGGATCAGTGATTTCCTATTCCACACTATGGCAAAATTCAATTTAAAGTTACCATATTTTATGATAAAAAAGGAAATTAAAAAATCCTGATATGTGAGTTTCACATCCATACATCTACTGTGCGACCAAGAAAGCAAGCAAAA
>VWYO01026411.1:168338-196706 GCA_013400275.1 Rhadina sibilatrix | reverse complement strand
GAAAAAAAGCACAAACGAGAAAACAGTAATTTTATGAAGATAGGGAAGAGAACTGCATTATGTATTCTTGTTATAGAAGCACATTCATTCCTTTTTTTTAGATATCTGTATGTGCTGCTGTTTCCTCAATGCCCATCATGGTGTTAACTAACCATGAAATAATGTCATAACAGAAGCAAATGTTTGTTCTTAAACCTTTATTCACCCATATCAATAAATCTGAGAAAGAGTTTTCCTGTGGAGAAAAGTACACTGAAGAGTAAATGGGTTCATATGTTGGTTTTTGGTTTTTTTTTTTTTTTCTTTCTCCTTGAGTTTCAATTTAATAGATATATCTTTTTCTTCTAGGGTAAGCACAAGGGATTTGACTAAAAATATTTTTATTTTGCTGTTCACTGGAAATGCCAATTATTATTCCTGAGTGCATTACAAATGTTTGGAATAATTATGTTCACTACAGTATACACATAAGTTTGAATGCATGTAACTAAACTGATGGTATAGCCTTTTAAATAAATCAAAACTATGTTTATGTTAGGAAAAGGGGCTTCCTAACTGACACAAAAACTATCTCAGTACAAATTGATCATTAATAAATTTAAGCTGGTAATTAAAAGATTATGTTTAACCTTTAGAAGTGTGAGGTTCCAAAGCTGTAGTGTCATCACAGGGTAAAATTAAATCAAGTTCAATTTATTTCTGAAAAACACCAGAAGCAGATTGTGCTTTTGATAGTGGGAGGGTGAAGTCAGTGGGGCAGGGGTTGTCCTCTTCGGTATCTCAGCAAGGTCAAAAGGGACAGACTTCTGCATGAGAAGCATAGGTACAGTCATAGTGTTAGCAGCTATGATTCAGGGAAATAGCTGTTTACTTCTGATTACAAAAAATGTTGTACTAAAAATGGTTCATGAGAAGCCTGCTGGATACATCTAAATCTGCCAGCTGAAGTAAATAGATTGGTGAAAGAGAAGAAAATGCTGATGGAGGAACAAGAACCTGATTAGCTCAACCACACTAGGAAAGTAATAATCCAAGGAGGGAGGTTTTTGTTTCAAATTTATAATTTTTTTTTTCTTCAGGTAAATTCCCTGAAGTTTCTTGCTTTGTTAGCATTTCATGTCTAACCTGCCTCTTAAGTATGTAATACAAACCCATTAACACTCTTATCTTGTTTCATTACGCACAGTGGTTTTAGAAACAGGTACAGTCTGATTCAAAGGACAAACTTGCACTAAGCTTTGCCAAAATCACCCTCCCTGTGGTTACTGCTCTTGCAGTGTAAGATAAATAGTGCACTGACACATATTTTCATTTAATCAGGGCTAGTTTTAATGAACTTGCTGCAATCCAAAGTCAAACTCTCCATATATTTTTAAATCTACACATTCAAATATTTCCTATATGCTTAAAAGTTTGAAAGGTGTAATTAGGAAATATCACTGTTTGCAATTCTGATATCTTCGTCTTCTGACTCCGCATAACAGGAAGGAGCGAGTGTAAAAATGGTCATTTTATAGTATCTTTCACTGCCATAGCCAAATGTACCAGATCACAGTAAATTTGCCCATCAGTGTGCACATAGTAAATTACTTCTCTTCATAGACCATTGTGCATTTCCTGTAAGTATCCCTGGAAAACATTTCCTAGATACAGGTTTTGAATTAATCAATCAACTTTTGTTTTTATAGCACCATTCTGGAAAATCCACTCATAGCACTTTCAGTAATAGAGATAAGAAAAACAAATCCATACTCTCTATTTAAGTCTAAAGCATCTATCTTCTAGACTATGTTCACTTAAGACATTTCAGCTGTGGAAGTGCCAACAGCTGTATACTTTTAGGAACTTCTGAATTACAAAACAAATAGACACAGGAGACAATAAAAGCATCCGAGTCACAAAAAATAATGTGGAGTCAACTGGTGCTTTGATTTGACCCTACAAATCATGTCTTAATTTAATAGTTTGGGAAAATTCAGAAATAGTGCAAAGTCATTTCTGCAAGCCACAGTGTGGTTGCTGAAGGGCGGCTGTGGGATTATTCAGTTATCCAGACATTTTGACAATGTGGATGTCTGCAGCTGAGCTAGGATCAAGGTCATGAACAATAAAATGTTCTCTTATGGTTCCAGTCAACTCAACTGTTCAGGACCTGACCACTCATGGCCTTCAAATGTCTGTTTCTCTCTTTCAACCATTAAAGGTGTTGAGCATACTAGCTCTGGTGCAGACATCTACAGAAGCCTCACCTTAGCCTGTTTACTAAATAAGTTTTGGCATGAACTATAGTCTGACATCATAGTGAAGCTTTAGTTTAGCAGTGAGAGGAAAGATATCTAATAAGAAACCCAGCAAATCCCACATCAGATCTGCATGTTACAATATATTAGTGGCATGAGCTTGTGTATTTAATAGTAGTGTGCAATGCCGTTAAAGTGTTGGAAGAAAATGAAGCCATGAAATGATGAAGCAGAAGCTGTATTCACCAACTTAGATAAGATTTTGTCATTTTTCAGAGGAACTAAAATGTTAATCTTCCAAATATAAATAAGCTAGAAACTTACACAAAGTTCACAATGGTGCTTAAATGCATTCAAAAGCTAGTTCTTCAGTAAAAGAAGGTGCTAAATGGATTGAATGTAAATTATGTGTTAGGTTTTGTCAGATGGTTCATTGACCCCTATTCCCACAAGCCATCCAGAGAAAATGATTAAGACGTGTGGAAAACAGAGCTAGAGCCAATGCAGACATACAACTGGGCAGCTACAGAAATATGCAGAAGGGCAAAATGAAGGAGTTTCTCATATGCACAATACTCAAAAAGAGCAATATTCTGGGATCCAACTTGGGAGGTCAAATCCTTGGAGAACTGGGAACTATGAAGTGAATTTTCTGCTTCTGTTCATCTTATTGCCTCCTTGGTTGTTTTGCAAAACTTGTTCCTGTCCTGAGTTGTGTCTGATTTTTTTCTCCAAGCATCATGCCCCTCGTTGTTTTGTGTTCATTATATTTTATTTTGCAAGCTTCACTTATGCCAATTCAACTGAGGGGCCAATGATCCATCTGCCTTTCCTCTGTGTGTTAGGACATTTACAGAGGATAATTTTAGCAGCATCATATACATGTGCAACATATGTTTTTGCAGATAAAATGATATATTACAGAGTAAGTATCTCTATTCTGAATGTAATTGAAAAGTGGTTTTTGTTAGTGAACAAAATCAAAGAGTTACAAGGTCACTTATCTCTTGCTGTCAGGATGCATCTACACCTTTATTTGCACATTTGCTGACAAGCTCTTTCTTCCCCTGGCAGGCTTAAAACTTACTTCTTTCATCTGTTCTCAGGGTAAATGCAAGTTCTATATGCAAACAAGGGTCTGTTGAAACAGCCCTTCTCTCACACCATGCTCTCCTGACCTTAGTTTGCTCATTCAGTAACAGTGATATTCTAGTCATGTAACTGTACCTAAAAAAATTAATCATCTAGTGCTATCAGTTAAGCTGCCTGTGGTCTTTTAACAATACAGGGATTTTCAGACTGTAAAAGGTGCTTTCCCTTCTTTGTGCAAAGTAGCACACACCCAAGGTGGACATACCTCTGTCATTTTCTCTTCCCTGTGTTGGCTCTAGGACATCAAAGACACAGCAATCAGAGGCTGTTAATTCGCTCTGCTGTGCAGTCTTTCCCAAAACCTCAAAAACCAAAGTCCCAGCTAGTCACGCCCAAAGAGAAGAGGGCAAGTTTCCTCCCTGCCCCTCATGGAATCTGGGAATCATAGTTGCAAAATCCTACCTTTTCACTTCCTCCAACATTGCACAGAACATTGGTCTCTCTCATCATTTCCCTGTGACCATTTCTTTAATTGGAGCAACAAGTAAGGATAATGATGGATTGGTAACAGAAGCAGGAAAGAAGATTATAATGTGAGCAAAATTCATTCTAGTTCCATCATAGAGCCAGAAAACTCTTTGTGCGGCTACCATAAGAACTATCTTGAGGACTCCTATAAAGGCTAAAGTAATGACTTGACTCAGGAAAGTAAAATAAAACTTTCAGAGCTTAATAAACTGTAAAATTTGTTTTCAGTCACTCATATGCATTTTCAGAAACTCCAAGTTATGTGGGAAAAAAGGGATTGCGAAGATGCCAATGTTTCAGTATGTGTGCAGAAAACCACCGAATACCTGCACAGATTTAAGTACACTGCAGTTACCCCATCACAATGAAGAAATAACCCATTTACTTTTGACCAAGCAATGTGGGTTGACCTTGGCTGAATGCCAGGTGCCCACCAAAGCTGCTCTATGAATCCCATCTTCAGCTGGACTGGGAAGAAAAGGTATACTGAAAGGTTTGTGGTCAATATAGGGAGAGAAAGAGATCACTCACTGGTTACTGTCATGGGTGAAATAGACTGAACCTTGGAAAATTTATGTATTGCAAATTGAATCAAGGAAAGTAAGAAAAACAACCAAAACTGAAAACAGTTTCCCCCCACCCCTCCCTTCTTCCTGGTCTCAACTTCTTTTACATTTTTACAATGGGGAGTGGGAGCTGTGGTCCGTTCATCGCACATTGTCTCTGATAGTCCCTCCTTGTCAGGGGTGGGGAGGATTTCTCACTTTATTCCTCTGCTCCAGCATGAGATCCCTCTCACACGAGACCATTTTCTACAGACTTCTCCATCATAAGTTTCCTCCCATGGGCTACAGTTCTTCATTGACTGCTCCAACATGGAGCAGCCCTTCTTAGGGGGTGCAGTATTTCAGGAACAAAAGGCTCCAGCCTCCTTCAGGGTCACAGGTCCTGCCATCAAACCTAGCATCACTCCAGTGAAGAGAGAGGCAGGTCACTGCCAGAATCCTGCTCCAGTGCAGCCTTCCCACAGAATCCAGCCTCCTTCCTGCTCCCCCTGCTCCAACACATTGTCCTCCAGGGGCTGCAGGGGGTTATCTGTTGTACTGTGAATCTCCATGCTCTGCAAGGGGACAGCCTGACTCACCACGGTCTGCACTTCAGGTTGAAGGGGAATGTCTGTTCTAATGCCTGGAGGATTTCTTCCCCCTCCTTCTGCACTGACCTTCAGCTCTGCAGAACTGTTTCTCTCACATGATCTCATTCCTCTCTTTTCAGTTTTTGTCCAATTTTTTATGTATTTTTCTTCCTCTTCTTAAATATGTTATCCCAAAGGTGTTGCCATCATTGCTATGGGCTCAGCCTTGGCCAGAAGTGGGTCCACCTTTGAATCTGGATGTCATTTGCTCTGTTTCACAGGGGGAAGCTTCTAACAACTTCTCACAGAAGCCAACACCTGTAACTTCCCAGACACCAAAACCTTGCCACACAAACCAGACAGAGTAATATAACAGGTATGACAGCATCATTGTGCAGCAAAATAACTTGTCATTGCAAGTACATTCTATTGACGGAAGAGAATTTTGGGTTAAGACATTGATTTCTCAAAGCTCTTAGCTATCCACTTTCCAGCCAGTAAGTATTGAACATTTGGTGATCTCTGATTTCTTACAGACTTCTGCCATTCTGTTTGCTAGCCACTTACTGATGATTGTCCTGGGAACGCCTTGACTTTCAGAACAGCAGTGTGTTTTCTACTGCCTAAGGTTGTCAATAAATTTAACAGATCTAGCAAGAAAAGCACATTTTTGTTTGTCGGGCACAGGGAACACGAGGACATCATTAGATTGCCAATGGGGGATTTAATAGTTTGGATTGCCCTGAAATGAGCTACAGTTTCATACTTCTAGCCTTCAACTCATAGTAAGCTCATTAGTGAAATGCTCCATAGTATCTCAGCAGAATTTTGGTGTTTGAACAGACTTTATTCTTACAGAGACAACAAAAACATGGTTTAGAGGCTGCTCATCAGTTACTTACCTTTGATGAAGCATCAGTTCTTTGACAACTTTTCTACATGTAGTGTAAATACATCTCAAGGTCTTAGAATTATAGAGTCACAAGACAGTTAAGGTTGAAAAAGACCTCGAAGGTGGAGTTTAACCATTAACTCAGCACTGACAAATCCAGCACTAAACCATGTATACTAAGCATCAAATCTACAGGTTTTTGAATATTTCCAGGAACAGTGGTTACACCACTTCTCTTGATAGCCTGTTCCAGTGCTTGACCATCTTTTCAGAAGAGAGGTTTTTTTCCTAATATCCAATCTAAACATCCCCTTGTGAAACTTGAGGCCATTTCCTGTTCGCCTATCACTCATTAGATGTGAGAAGACACTGACCCACACCTGGCTACTGCTTTCTTCCAGGTAGTTGTAAAGAGCAATAACCTACCTTCTGAGTCAGCTTTTCTCCAAAAGATACAACCCCTGTTCCCCAGAGTAATCCTTACAAGTGCAGGGAATAGTCTTATCTATAAAAATATATGTTGAAAACACATGCCTTCCATTCATCCTGCGTCTTGAGGTGAGAGAAATGACCATGGGAAATATCTCCATTTCCCTTGAGAACCCAGTCCTGGTCTTCTCCAGGAGAAACTGCTCAGCCCTGATGCTCTCACTTAGGTGTAGCTTTCTCCTACATGAGAACTCTCTGCCCAAAGCTGTAGACACCTTTTCCTGCTCTTTCCCATGGGATACTTTGCTGTCAACAAGGAATGCTGTAGTTTTTGGTTTCTGGTAATTGAAATCATCAAGCCAAACCATTTTAGCTATTTAAGCCAATTGTTGCTTAGCTTTTCTTAAGTGTTCAGTATAACATATAAGCAATGATCAGAGACTCATTAATAAATAAAATGGATTAAATAAGAAAGAGAAGGAGGAGACTATGGAGGATAAAGAGTAAATAAACAGAAGAATAAGGAGCTTTATACTCTTTTCAGTCTATTGGGATTCATCACTAGCTCCTGCAGGGTTGATGTAGTTATCTTCAGTCCTTTTCCATTTATCTGGTTATTTGTAATTCTACCAAAAAAACCCCAGAAGTTCTATTTCCAGATTGTACATGCTGACTTTTGAGGAGGGAGTTTAAAATTCATTACAGACATAAAACAAATCAAGCTGACAGAATGCTCAAATATACTGTGCTGCCCAGATTTATAATTGAAAAACCCTCTGCTGCATGAAATGAGTGAAATAGAGCAGATGAACCAGCAGACAAGCAGGAGACTAGAATTAAACAAATATGTGTAAATAAATCCTACTTATTTATCAGATACCAGGAATTCATTTTCTCTGTGTTTGGCCTCTCTGCCAGATAATGTGAGCAAATATTGGTTGGAATTGGAGGGCAGAGGGCATCCAGGCTGGTTTTTTTATTATTTATTAATTTTTTTTCAGGTAGATGATGGCAAAGGCTGTGTAAAATTTTGGGGAGAAAGACTGAAAGGGTGTTTCTGGTTGTGATTCATAACGCTATGGGCTCAGTTCTCCTTTGGGATGCTCTAAATACTATGTTTGGGAGCCTGGTTTGCTTTTCAGATATGGACCACTTGATGAAAAGTGAATGTCTGGCTTTGTCTAAATGTCACTGTAAACATTACCAGAGGGTTTTGGTTCAGAAAGTATTTACCCAGACATCGAAAACTAGTTATGTATCCAATTGTGGCACAGTTTAGCAAAATTTATAAGTACTAGCTTAGTTTTGATCGCATAATTAAAGGTACATTTTTTCTTCTGTTGAGCAGTTGTGGATTAAACATTTAGTATTGCTATGTCTTTAATAAGGCCTCTGCAACTCTTGGACTGAGATCATCCTGAAGTAAAAAAAAACAAAAAACAAAACAAAACAAAACAAAAAACAAACCACCTTTATAAATACAAGGTAAACAACTGAGCTGGCCAAATAGGGTGATTATCCTTGGTATCCATGTATGCCATGGTGGCAATTTTTAGGAAGAGGACTTAATTAGTAGCATGAAGCCAGCTTTAGTATTCATGCAGTGGTCTATGTATTGTGAACCATTTCTCATTGAATTTATATGACAAGCTGAAATCCAAGAAATGCCAAACCACTGTCACCAAGAAGCCAATTGCTACAGAGTCATGGAGACTCTTTCAGCCCTTCTACCCTTGTAGTAACGTGAATGAACTAATATTCCCTCAGGATCAACCATTAAAATAAAGAAAGGAGAGTGGTTTACAGGTTTTTTCCATTTGTTTTCCTCCTAAAAGTATTTTGCCCACACACTGTCCCTGGGGTCCTACTAATTTGTCAGTTTTGCTTACAATTTCCACCAATTTTTATAACAATGGGAGTCAAATAAATATTATAAGCTTGGCAACAGATTACTAGATGAGAAAATCTCTGGAAGGTGGTTTAAAATATGAAAGAAATCTAATTAGAGCCTGTTTCTGAGCTCTTTGGCTCAGTGTAGTAAAAGCAGTTGTGAGAATAACACATGAACAGTTATGTCTGTCTGCTGAAAGATGTTATTTTGGAAGAAAATTAGACAATAAAAATACAGATAAGCCTTCAAGTTGATAAGAGTTTTCTTTGTCTTTTTTGGAATTGATGATACACCAAGTGCTCTGCAATGGAGACTTTTATTTGCTGGTGTTTAGCCATCAGAGGTAGCTTTGGCATTGATATTTAAATGCCAGAGGTAACCATACATAATTTTTTTTTCATTTGACCTGGTCATCTTGCCAGGAAGAAGACAAAAGTACTAGTGCTTATGTTACCAAGTTGTAATCATTCAATGCTCACCATTTTAGAAATAGAAACTCTAGCCACCAGTCACGAGGAGAGTCAATATTTTATTCCTCTTGTGCAGTAGCACACATCAGAGGTATGGAAAAACCTCAAGGTTGACTTGGATAAACATCCAAAAGCTGAAAGGCTTATCCAGACCAAAAGAATCTGCAAAACAAAGAGGAAGTTTTGTGATTTCTGGTGGATGCTCTCCTTAGAAACTTGAAAATTAAAGTTAAATGGATCTTATTGAATAATAAGAACCTTGGTATATTTTCTGAAATTTAGGTAATGTTTTCAAGGAGAAAATGTTCATTACTTGAAAGCTTATGCAGAGACAAAATATATCTTGTGCTTCAGAGCTAAGTTTCTCAAAGTATAATGTACAGTGATACTAACCTCAGAGAAGTCTCAAAGCTTTCCACTATTAAAGGGCTAAATTTTGTAAATGCTATTTTTTTTTTTCCTCTGTAGATTCAGTCTCATTCAACAAATCTTAGCACAGGATGGGACCTGAGGAAGTTTCACATTATCATTAACTGTGATTCCCTGGTGCCTTTCCCTAGTTCATCTCCCTACCAACTTTTATAAATTATCTGTTTGGAAAATTACTTAATTGCCCATCTCCCAAGAGTTCTATGAGAACTATTTAATTAGTCTGGAAGGTGTTCTTGAAACTATTCATTTATTTCATTTTATTTATATTATGTCTGATTAATAAGTGCTAGAAGTGCAAACTCTGTTCAAAGTCATTGGAATTATGTTGGGATTTTCTTCTTTCTTACTTTTTTTTTGTTTTATTTCCACCAAGCTGCCCAAAAAGGGAGACAGTGACTAAGGAGCTCAGACTTTGAAAGCAGAACTTTTTAATACTTGTCAGTGTCTGCTTCAAGTCCCTAGTCAACCATTCCCATGAATAAATGACAGAACAGGTCTATTTCCCAGTTCCAGAGCTAGATGATGGTAATGGTAATTTCATTATATTTTCTCCATTGCTTTCAATGTATTCTTTTAATTAAAATGTAAAGGAATGACAGATTCCCCCCTCTTCACTCTGACTTTAGTGAAAGTTCAACATCCCAAGTGGGACTTGAACTCACATTATGACCGAGCAAAAGTTCAAAGCACTAAAACAGGAGCCATTAAGGTGTCAAGCAAGTAAGCTAGCACTTACCAGGATCAATTTTCCACTTAGGCAGCCTTTGCCCAACTGTGCTAACTCCCATTGAATCTATACCCACTAATGGATCAAAGCTGAGAGGCTAGGAATTCTTACATCATTAATTCCCAGTGCTCATTAATGTAACATTACAATTGCACCCACTAGTGTTGCCATGCCTGTAGGTCTTTACAGGTTTGCTTTAATACAGACTTTGTTTTTTGGCTTTGTGTTTTCTTGTTTTTGTGGGGACAGGATTTTTGTCCCAGTATGAAAGCTTACCATCTTAATACTTTAAACTGACTTGAAGATTGGGTGATCATTATTTATTCAACAAATTTGCATGAGTGTTCAATGAAATACTAAGCTAATATAGTAGAAAAAAACAAGGACAAGATAGTGTAATATTCAGTAGCAAAACGTCTTTTTCTCATTGTCATATGTTCTATTAGACTATCACTATAACTTCTGGATGAAGAAGACAATCACAGCTCAGTGATGAATTTGTCTTTCTACTCCCACCCAGGACAGCAAAATCTTCAGAATGTAGGAACATTTTATAGCTTCCATTTGTTCTTTTAGAAATAATATTAACATTATAAATATTAAAGGAGACTCATGGTGAATGACATGAGGACAATGAAAACCATAACATTGAAATTATCAAGGTGTTTGAAAATAATAGCAGTAGAAGATCCCTCTCAATTGCTCTTCTCTGTCTTGCTTTTTATTGCCTGGTTTTAAGAGGTGGACTTAATGTATACTCTTGCAGTTCATCCACTGTAATCTCCTAAGCCTTAAAATTTGTTCATTGATGCAATTAAGTTGGAACAAAATCAACAATTTGGTGGAGGTACAACAGCATCATCAGCAGATTTCTAGACAAGGACTGTAAATCTCCTGGCTTTACCTACCCTCTTGAAGCATCTACCACTGACTGAAGTGATAGACTCCCACAATGCTGCAGAATTGAGAGTATATTACAGCAGAATCTCTCAGATTTGATATTATCTAGCAGCTGAATTGACCCCAAAGGGTCATGTAGAAATGAAGGTGTACAAACTATAAAACCTATATATATAGAATCTATGCTGCACAGAAAATAAAGGTAATTTTCATATTGATCTGCTGTTCTTTAAAATTTTGATTACAAAGCCTGAACAAACAACCCTTTTTTGAAAGATTTTTTGAGACGGAAAGTCCCTGTTGTGTGGAAAATCAGTGATTCTGAGCAGAAATCTATACATAAAACACATTCAGTTTTGTAATAGCTACATACTTCTAGACTGGGAAATACACAAAATCTCAAATTGCAAATAGCTGCCTTTCAAAAACTGGGTGCTGAAGTAACTTCTGCAGCAAAGCTTCTCTTTGTATATTAAAATACCAGATACACATTGTTACACATTATGAAATGAATTGCCTTGCCATGAAAAATAGAAAAAGCTTGAAATAAAAATTGTAAGAAGCTCTCTGAGTTTCATTACATTACTGAAAATGTCTTTGGAAATAATATGGATTATAGAGCAAACATTAGGAAGCCACAGTGATGTTACTCAGTCCTGCATGGATGTACAGGGGAGACAGTATGATTTAATTATTCACACAGTAGTTTAAAAAACGCTGATAGGTATGAACTTGATGTTCTGTAAACAGCTGACAAAATAATAGAAGCAAGGATTTGATCTGCATGCATTGCAATTGAATATCTCTCTATGCAATAATTCATAACATTCAGAGGTTAACTAAAGAGAACCTAACATCTTTCTGTTGTCAAGGTTGAGTTAATTTCTCATTATAAGTCATATTCTAACAATCTCACAAATATAATCAGTTGTAGGGGAAGCTGGTAGCAATCAGTACATTTAGGCTGCCAAATGCATTTCATTATGAGATATTACAGTGACTGTTTTTTCCTCTGAGAAGCAGTAAGGCCATTGTCAATTAACTGTCACTTTGACATTTTTTACATGATCACAGGGGATCCCAGTGTCATTTAGTGCATTGAGACAAAGAATTTGGTTTGCAAGGGAAACCATTAAGAGTTGCTCGGTTTTTCAGCCTCAATAACATTTTTGTAACCTTGCTTATTTCCCTGTAAGTAACATTTAATGCCCCCCTTTCTATTAATCCTTTATATACAATGGGAGAGGGGTTTTTTTTTTCCTTTTAACCCAAAAGACTGCCTCTTTCATGACATTCTCCATTTTTCTGATGCTACTCACTATTCTCGTCTCATCTTTTGACATTTTTTCAAAACTCTGTAATAAAAAAGTCAAAGGAAATTTAAATCACAAAATCCATAAAGTTCGCTGTGAAAAGTCAAACTGAGAATCTAATGGTGATTGTGTCAATTCATGACATTATTTTCTCTGCATTAGAAGCTGAATTGACAATTGAAAAATATCAGAATTCCATTTAAAGCCTCTCTGTATACCCTATTTGATGTTCATAGGTGATGAGAAATATTGTGGGCAAAATATAGTCAGAATGATCCAGGATGAAGTCTTTTTCATGTCCTCATATATGGCAGTCAGTTTTGGGCTTTCACATGCTAAGCAGGAGTTTACTATTTCATCTTCAAGAACATTTGCTCAGTTTAGGTATGGACTGAGTGAATGGTTAATTTGAATGAAAAAATGCACTGAAATACACCCACTGATGACTTCATAGAATTGTTAGAACAGTTTGGGCTGGAAGGAACCCTGAAGTTCATCTAGTTCCATCCCCCTGCCAAGGGCAGGGACAACTTCCAATAGACCAGTTTGTTCAGAGCCCCACTCAACCTGACCTTGAACACTTCAGGGATGGGGTATCCACAGCTTCTCTGGGCAATCCTCTGTTGTTGTGCCATAACCAGAAAAACACAGATCATCCCAAGTAACTCTGGCTGGAGCATCAAACAGGGCAGAACAGGACTCTCACCTGGGTCATCATATGCATTTAATGATCAATAAATGTTCTTAATATGCACAGCAACATTTTTGATGACCATTTTGCATTATTTGGCCTTTCTGCATTTTATTAAACAACTTCCACACAAATAATTCAATATTGTGTGAAGTAGAACCAGATGTTCATATATGAAACAAGACATATTTGTGTGTATATCTTAAATTTCATTCCAGTCTATCAGCAAGTGTATTTTTTTTTTCCATTTTCTATCAGCGTACTAATAAAACTAGTTTGTTTCAGATAAAGAAGTCTATCACCCTCAAGCTAGGGAGATTTCTTCTTTCTTTTTGTTTCAAGAAATGTCCTAGAGATAATCATCATAAAATTAAAGTCAGCACAGGTGGGTTCATGGACCAGAGACGGCGGTGGAATCTAATTAAAAAATATGTCTGTAAGTTTTATCTGTAAAATATTCCTGTAACATATACCACAAAGCTTAACAGTGTAATGATAGGAAGATGTGGAGACTGATATGAAATTGGATCTGAGGTTCACAGATGCTACATTGTCTAGTTTTATCATTACTCATTGCATATTTATAGGCAACTTGACCAACATCCAAGGCACCCTTTTTTTGTATGCAAATAGAGAGTATAGTAGTCCATATCGGAAAAGATTAATCTCTTTTGCCAGAAATCATTGTCTTAATACTTGATTAAATCATTTCAGATGGAGCTTCTGAATGTCAGTGCCCCTTTTCCCACACATACCTAATAAATACAAGACAAAGATCACTTTGTGTAACCAGGTAGTCTCAGGATTAAATGTGTCCAATCTTTATAAACAGAGATTGTACCAAGATTATTTAATTTATAGTCACTGTGGAAAACTAAAAAAAATGAAGGTAATTTAAACCACTGAAAACATCTTAGAAAACCCTACGCTTGTTTTATTAATTGACAACTGAACCTGAAAAAGTCAATATCAAGGCAATTGGACTCAGACTGAAATGAAAATGTCTGTCAGTGTTTTACCCTGACTAAAAGTTCTGCTAATGGGTCTTTTCTCATATAACCCGCTGTCAACTCCAGAGCTGTGACAAGTAGCAAAATTAGGCAAACATAAAGTTAAGCTCAGCAATGATGGGATACTGGATTATGATAGGAAAACAGTTTGGAGCAAAATTAAAAATGCGGATTTGTAGGCAGTTTGTTCAGCCTGTGTGTGAGAGGCATTTTTTCCCCTACAGAATCAATTAAATTGGAAAAGACCTCTGAGAACATCAAGTCCAACCTTTGACTGAACACTGACATTTCATCTAGACCATGGCACTAAGTGCCATGTCCAATGGTTCCTTGAACACCCCCCAGGGATGTTGACTATACGTCCCAGATCCCTCAGCTGCTCTTCATCAAACACGTGCTACAGGCCTTTCCAAATCTTTGTTGCCCTTCTCTGGGCACACTCCAGCACCTCAGTGTCTTTTTTGGATTAAGAGGCCCAAAACTGGAAGCAGGATTTGAGGCGTGTCCTCATTAGTGCCAAGTACAGGGGCATGGTCACTGCACTGATCCTGCTGGCCACACTACTGCTGATACAGGCCAGAATGGCACTGGCCTTCTTGGCCACCTGGGCACTCTGCTGGCTCATATGTAGTTGCTGTTCACCAGCACCTCCAGGTTCTTTTCCACTGGACAGCTTTGCTGCCACTCTTTCCCCAGACTGCAGCACCGTTGTGACCCAAAGGCAGGACCTGGCACTTGTCCTCATACAATTGGCCTTGGCCTATGGGTCTGTCTGCAGAGACTTCCTGCTCTGCAGCTGATCAACACTCCCAATTAGCTTGGTGTCACTGGCAAACTTACAGCGGGAATACTTGATCCTCTCATCCAAATCATCAGTAAAGATATTAAAAAGAATTGGGTGCAACACTGATCCCTAAAAGACATTACTAGTGACTGAACACCAGCTGGACATGGCACCATTCCCCACCACTCTCTGGGCCCAGACATCTAGCCACTTTTTAACCCAGAGAAGAGTGCATCTTTCCAAGCTGTGGGTTGCCAACTTTTCTGTGAAAATTCTGTGGAATACACTATCAAATACTTTGCTGAAGTCCAAGTAGACAACATCCACAGCCTTTCCCTCATCTACTAGATGGGTCACCTGGTCATAAAAGATCAGGTTGGGCAGGCAGGACCTGTCTTTTCTAAACTCGTGCTGGCTGAACCTGATCCCTCAGTTGTCCTTTATATGCCATGTGATTACATTCAAGACAATTTTTCCTTGGAAATTTTAAAAAATGCTATATTAAAGGTCATCCAAGTCCTGCTTTGTCTTAGTGTTATGATATATTAAGACCTGAATAGTGCCCAAAGATGGGTCTAATATGAGACAGCATAGCCAGAAATTTGGCTATCTCAGGATGTAGATACGGAAGGAAAGAAGTGGTCTTGTAATCTGTAGTCTGTGGTGCTCAGGAGAAGTTTCACCTCATTTACCTGCAGAGGTTTTCAGTTTAGGTGCTGAAATGAAATGTCTTCAGTCCTCTGTAGAGGGAAAAATATTCACTGCAGGGCACCATTTATCTAACCTGATAGAGCTGTGCAGAGACATATGAACCATGCCCCAAAATTATTTGTTTCTCTTCAGAGACTGAAGAAGGACCCCTGGATGTCTTGCTTGGATGTCAAGCTCTCCAATGTAAATGCCAGGCTTAGATGAGATTGCTCATATCCCAGTCTTCATAAATTTCACAACATATAGAACTAGTGTTTTAAAGCATTATTATCAGGTAGCTAAATAAAAAATGTCTAGGAAAAATTTGAATTTCCATGGATTTCTTTTTTTTTTTGTTGTTGTTTTTTTGTAAGTAAAGCTTTCCATAAGTATATATTGCTAAAAGCAAACTGTGGAAAACTGTTGCAACTTGAGGAAATATTTAAAATATTTACAGTTTAGATGGCAGATGTGTTTCTAACAAAATTGTTTGCATATTTCCAGCATAGTTGAAAGGGAAAGCCTAGTAGGGATCATTTTAGCTTTTTATCTATATCACAGTACTTCAGCAGCCTCCCCAGTGTCTTCCCTTTTCATTTATGTAACACCTGCCTGTAGTTTCTTTTTAAAATTTTGTCACTACACCTTGTTGTCTCAAATGTTCTTTTTATCAATATATTTACATACCACACCTCAAAATAGTCCTTCACTGGTTATCTCTTGTCCTTTTGCCCTTTTTTTTTTTTTTTTTTAATTGCTATAGTTTGGGTCTCTAAGGTGTATATTATGACCTTGAAAAGCATTTCAAGACATAATTTGTCTAAAAAATATTCTAGTACATGGAACATAATGACAGTACTGTAAAATACTACTGTTAATAATTAACCTCTCTGCTATCTTTCTGGATATTTTCAAGTTTGGCAGAATAATATCAGATTCAGGTTGTTCATTGATTACTTTTCTCATAGGAACAGGACCCACAGGAGACACAAAATTTCTGTTTTATAGAGATGCTTTATAATTTAGTATTTAATACCTTTCAAGTGATGAAGGGCTTCATTTTTACATAATCAGAGATAAGCAGTTTTTCTTGAGGGTTTAGATACAAGAATGATAAGGTTTGCCAAAATTCTCAGCTTCCAAACAGATTAAGTCCTGTTCCTGAGCTGGTTGGCGTGGTAAACTAACATTCAGAGGAAGAGAGGGCAAGTGGCAACACAAAACCTTAAGTCAATTTTTGGGATGCTTTATAACCACCTTGGGATGAACACACCTAAACTAGGCACCCTTTCCCTCCTGTGTCTCTATATTTTTCATTTGTAGATTTAAATTCCTTGTAGCAACGTTAGGCTGACTTATGCTGACATTTACACCCTATGTGAATGAATTCCCTGGAAGGGTTCCAAGACTGAACAGGCCACGCATGGTAGAAAGAAGCCCGAGATGCAAAGCTGACCTAAGGCACTCAGCCCACTCAGTGCATCTTAGCAAGAGGTGGAGGAAATAATTGAGGAATGGGGTATCTGAATATAGATATAGCACTTGGAGAATCTCACTATGTTGCTGCCAGAAGCAAACTGACTCACTGAGCACTGTGTCACCTCCCCATACACCCAGTGCTGTTTCATATGTCTCTGAAGGATTTTGCAGAAGGTCTGAGGAGCCAGTGAAGCACGAAGAGCGAGCTTCTCACTTCTTCAAGGGAGAAACCACAGCTGTGTGCCATGCAAAGTGTTCCAGCTTGGCATATAGGATAGTAGAAAACACAGACTCTGGAAGGAAAAGCATGCAGGAGACAACACACAGAATGTATATCTTTTTGTCCATAGATCTTGTGTGTTAGGAGATCAAGTACTAAAATTCTAGTTCAGCTAAAATGACATTATCTTGTACATCACCCTGGTTTAGATTTTTGCTTTCTGTCAGTATCTAAAACATAGAACTGATATCTTAGTGATTGGCAGTACTGTGCTATAGCCTCCCTCAGCAAACCCAGTACATTGCTTGTATGCAGCTTAAAAGCTGGCAACATCAGAAAGACCTGGCTGTATCCTTGATGGACAAACCTGCAAAACAGTGATGGTGGAATAAGAGGCAATAAAAAAGGACCTTTTTTTGTTGCTGTTGTTTTTCCCCTTAAAAAGTTCTGAGGAAAATATATTTAACATTAGTCTTTAAATGATCTTTGCATTTGTGCTCAGACTATTTTTAGTAATTAAACAAACATGAAAATTAAGGGAAGGAAGAAGAAGTGTGAAATCTGGTAACAAAAGGAAGCAAAGTATGATAATCCACAGAAGTGATAAACATGGACAGCAGAAGTTACGCCACCCCAGTGCATGTTTCTCCTTTGTAGAAACTTTGATTATTAGTTCGAGCTTATCTAGTTCTGAGTAGAAACATTAGTAAGGGTGTCTCTCTACTTCTTCATGGCTCTGTGAAATTCAGAGGAAATCAGTATTTTTTTAATGTCTCTCCATAGTTGTTGAACTCACTTTGAAATCAGGTTATTACAATTTAAAGAACTGGCAGACAGTCTTGCAAACATGTAGACAAGCACACGTAGGCACATACATTCCCCATTAGGGCATTGCAAAAACTTATGAAATCAGGCTAAGAAAGCACCTGATGTGAAACATGTTAAGATTTCTTTGCTGACGTATACCTGTTCCAATGATTAAGAGTTAATTATTTACAATCAGAAATGAGTATAAAAATGCACAGAAATCACAGTACAGTGAGAGCCTTGTTTGGTTTTTTTCCTTTTTCTTTTTTCTTTTTATCTTTCCCTGAGAAAAAAGCTTTTATGTTGAATACATGATTATAGGATGTTTGAAAGAAAAGATCTAAACCAGAAGATTTGGCCTTATCTGTTGAGAAATAAAAGACACATAAAAGAACTATAATGCCAGAGAATCAATTGGATTGAGCTCATAGATAGTGCTGTAGGCCTAATAGCAGGGGACTGCAAGAGACCAACATGACAGGAAAGGCATGAGAAAGAAATATTATATGATTAGATAAGGGAGAAAGGTAAGATTGGGATTATGTGTGATTTTAGTCTCCCTAATAATCATGGAGAAAACTTTGAGATACTGGCTGATGGCATGTGGCGTGACAGACATAACAAATTAATATTTTCTGAAGCAATATATCAAGGACTCTGCTAACAATAATTTATTTCTAGATTTGATGCTATTCCATCTCCAAGATATTAATAGGCACATATGAAATATTAATCTATTTTATTTAGTGCAAAAAATGTAAAGTATGGGATATTTCCTGAAAATTGTTACCAGAATTTCAGAAGATTCTGTATGATGAAATAATATTCTAGAAAATAATTACATGGGAGGGTGTGTCAGTATGATTTGCTCCTGGAAGGGAACATGAATATTTCTCAATGTGGTTTCAGCCCCTGCATAAGAGCCTTTACACAGCCTAAATTCCAGAGTGCTTTCACCTTGTGTTACATTTTTTGATTCTGGAGCCTTTATGCATTTTAAATGTTGCAACAAAACCTTCTTACACATTTGAATTTGCTCCAGAAATGAATCTGGGTCAGTTCAGGGTAAGAGCTGAGCATAAAATCAAACAATTGGAAAGCACCACAGTATTCCCATGGACTAATTCCCTAATAAAGAGAGTCATATAGAGCAGGATGCTCAAGGTTAGTTGTCTTTTGGGTGTCTCAAAGGACAGAGTAACCACAAGTTTTCTGTTCCACTGGTGCCCTCTATCACAGTTGACCTCCACCACAGTAAAAAAGTCTCTAACCAAAAGTGGTCATCCAAAGTATAGGATTCAAAGGATTGGCATGGAGCTGATTCAGGGGGAAAACCAGCTATAATTTAAATAATCCTTAAAAAACTAAAACTAAGAAAAAAGAAAAATGAGACTACTAAAAGAAAAAAAAAAAGAAAAAAAAAAAAAAAAAAAAAAAAAAAAAAAAAAAAGGAAAGAAAAAATAACCAGATCCAAGCTGAAATGAAAAATGAACAAGGAAGTTCCAGAAAATGCCAATATAGTGGGAAAATTTTGAAAACTTAGTACAGGAAATGAGCCAAAAACCCCTGTAAGGGGTTTCATAACACGCTATGTACATGCACAGCCTACAGCACAACTGCCCACAGCAAGTCATTTATTTATGCCAAAAACAAGTAGTTCTCGTCTATTCACTTTTTTTTTTTTTTTTTTTTTTTTTTTCTTTAAAATATTAAAAACNTCTATTCTCTTTTTTTTTTTTTTTTTAACTGTAAGAACTTACATCAGCTTATGTATCACAAGAATACAAAAAAAATGTTAAATGCTCAGTCTCTGGTTTAATGGTAATTTGGTTATTCCTTAGTTCTTATTTGTTAGTGTAATCTTTATATTCTGTGAATTTTCACATTGAACTTTAATGAGCTGATAATGCTTAATTCTATCAAGTATTTGTTTACTGTACTTGATGCTTATTCCTCACACAGAAATATAATTTTTATCCAGCATCCTCTCATAGCGTAAAAATGTTGTCTCTTCCCAAATAAACAATAGCCTGTTGTCCACCAGGATCCCTGGGTTCTTCTCTGGAAGGAGCAGAGCTGCTTTCCAGCAGATCAGCCCCCAGCCTGTGCTGCTCTGTGAGTTTATTCTCTCCCAGGTGCAGCACCCTGGATTTGCCCTTGCTGAATTTCAGAAATTCCTCTCTGCCCATCTCTCCAACATGTCAAGGCCCTTCTGAAGGGCTGCACAGCACTCTGGGGTGTTGGCCACTTCTCCCAGCTTTTTGTCACCAGTGAACTTGCTGCAGAGGCATCTGCCCCTTCTTCCAAATAATTGATGGATAAGTTATGCAATACTTGGCTCAGTATGGAACCTTGGGGGACACAACTCAAACAGAAACAATACAGTCCACTCACTTTCTAGGACTATCTAAACACAAAGGTGCCTAAATTTGACTCAGAAATCCCCTTTCAGCATCCTAGTTTATTGTGAAATTATCCTAAATATTCCAAATTGCCTGCTTTTTTGCCTGCAGGGCTATTGCAACTTCATACTGGGTGGGAAAATATTTTTACAACCCCCAGCTCAATGAGGAAGTTTAAAAGGTTTATTATGTGATGAATGTGAGCATCTGAAAAGTTAGATGCTCAGCACAGAAATGGCAGAATTGTGTTCTAGACATTACCTCACTATTGTGACTACTTCATAGCCCCTTGTAGCATGTAAAATTGCCCAGTTTCAGGGGTTTTCTAAGATATTGCTCTGGCATCTAGAGTCAACAGTGCAGGTATTCCAGCTCTTCTTCACTCTAGTTACCCTGTCTATGCAATTATCTGGAAAAGCAACTGTGAAAATTGCTAGTGCATTTTGGAATTCTATTGCATTTGAGCCTCTTCTGGTCATATGAAGCCAAAATATGGTATAAAACATGTACACACTCCTTTACACTCCTGCACTACAGTACAAACATTTCTCCCTTTTTAGAGCATTCACAGCCATGAGGAGCCACACTTAACTTACCTGTGATTCTCACAGAAGGATGTGGTTTATACCCATAGCATATGGGGTATATATTTTATTTTTCAGGAAACTGTAGGTATAGATTCACTTCACAGTATCTTGCTTGACACAAAGTAGCTGGGATTGAAGATGGAATAAAACAGTAGATGCTTGATGGATGGACATAGGGATTTTTATAAAAAGGACTGTGTCAAATGGAGGCAGTGGTTGCCCTACAAGATTCTTCTAAGGTGTTTTTCTTCCGACTATTTCATTATCTGTATATTATAAATCTATAAAAGATTTAAACACCACTAGACCTCAAAATAAAACTTGAAATATATATTTTGTGACCAATATAGCTCTATGTGAAATCTGTGAAATATTGAGACTTTTTATGTGTGCTAACCCCCCTTCTTCACCCTAACATCATTACAAAATTATATGAGTCAGTTCTAATGAGCAATAGTGATAACTAAGGAGGCAATGGACATTGCTCTCCTATCTAGTGCAGTGTGGCATAATGCTCAGTGCTTGAATTCCCTTATTGCTTGTGCACGCTGGAAATTATTGTTTCCAGAAGATAGACTAGAAATTGGAAGAGATCAAATCTCCCCTTACTGTTGAGATATCAATGTAATATTTTTATGATATTTCCATTGTTTGTGCATATCCACATTTACATTTTGATGCTGAGATTAGTTTAAAGAATATTCTTCTTTATAAGCCCTTCCTCTGCAATTACCATATATACAAATAAGTACATAACTATTTTTCTTTATACCTGCCTATATTTCTTTATGTTTTGGTACTTCTTTTAGAACATAGCAAATTTAATACACTGCTTTTTCTGTTTTCCTTAGTTTCTCATCTCACACACAGATGCATGGAAAAAACCTCAAACCATTGGCTTAAACTGGAAAATGGAATATCTAAAACAAGAAAAATTAAAAACTAGATGAAAAATAATGAAGCCCATAGGAGAAGCAGCAGTATGACAGTAATGACAACCAAGAGTTACACTGGAGTAGCTTGAACCTGCAACAATCATGCTTCCATATTAACTGACATACATCAAAAACAATTAAAAGAATTTTTTTTCTTAAAGAAACTTTTTTATATATGAAGATGGATATGCTCATAAAATTACTGAATCATAAGACATGTACAAGCTGAAGCAAAGGTTGTGCAAAACTGACTGAGGCTGTGGCAAGGTGGGGATAACCATATTCTCCCAGATAACTAGTGATAGGACAAGGAGAAATGGCTTTAAATTCCATCAGGGGAGATTTAGGTTGGGTGTTAGGAAAAAATTCTTCACTGGAGAAGTGGTTAAGCATTGGAACAGGCTCTCAAGGGAAAGGGTAGACTCATCTTCCCTAGAAGTGTTCAAAAAACAATTGAATATGGCACTTCACAATATGGTTTCATTGGCATGAGGGTATTAGGTCAAAGGGTGGACTCGATATCTTCTTACAGGTCATTTCCTACCTTAATGATTCTATGATTGCAGGAAAATGTAACATCTTTGCTTCGTACTATTTCAGTCCTTTGGTTCTCCCTATTTCTTGTTTCTGTTTTAACATTCTCTTATTCTAAGTTTTTCAACTTATAATTATTTGTTGAACTTGAGAACAGTAACATATATGCTGCATTTCCGCAGGACTACTGGGGGCACAGAATGTTAATCATGTTTAGATGTTCACAACACTGTTGAGTTTTGATTGAGTAATATTTCCTGTGAAAGAAATTATTTTTCATGATTCACTGGTACATAATTTTTTTTCCATGTAGTTTATTCATCAGTGCTTCTACTGGCACAATTTTAAATAATTTTTGTGACAATCCCTGTGATAATCCTTTTGACAGGACAGCTATTATATCTGTTAATGGAGAAGAAGCTACTGACTAACCAGTGGATATATTTTCTCTTATTCAGGCTAAATGTGGAGAAAGAAAAACCTCACATATTAAGTTCAAGACTCTAAAGCCTCAGATTACTCAACATCACCAGGGAAGCGTCCTTTTGCTTTAACAATATAAGAACACTGTATCTGATTTTCCCATTGTGGTATACATCATCACCAATAGATCATTTTCAGTGTGACATCCTCATTCATATAGTTCTTACTTTAGATACCTTAATTATTAATTTTTTTTTAAATTATGCTCATTGCAATCTCTCGGGGTGCCCATGTAAATTATTAAGAAGAATGAGTAATGGATGACTGATGGAAAACTAAATTAAAAGAGACTCAGCTGCACAATACAATATAGTCCTTGCCCAATACCCTGCTTCTCCCCTAAGGCTAAAGCCTCAGTCAAGGGATTTGCAATGTGCCCAGAGGGCCAATGGGTTTAACTTATACTGACCTTTACAGGGAAAACACATCAAAAAAAGGAGAACTTCCAAGTAAATTGTTTTCAGCCATTGTGAAGTCAAAAATAATTAATACATGAAATGTGGAAATAATTTCACCTATGTTTATGTTCCCAAAGTAGAGGTTTCTGCAGAGAAGGTTGATTCCTAAGTTCCCATTACAGTCACTGGAGGTGTAGTCAATTAACTCCTGAGAACAGTTTCTCTCTTCATAAACTAAACAAGCACTTCTCTATTTAGTTGCTTAAATATGGGCCCCTGATAATACTCTAGCCTATGCCAGGCATCTAGAGGTGAGAGCCATGATGCTGAGCTCACAGGAGACATTGCTTTCTGGACTTGAGCTGGAGGTCAGATGGGATACCCCATCTCAAACCATGTCTCAAACTGTACCATTGCCTGTCACAAGGCAGCTGAATCATGCTCCTGCTGGTAAATCAGCTGACTTGACTTCACCACAGACAGAAATCTGGAATTAGAATTTAGGGGATTAGGAATTCTTTTAGAGAGATGAGTTGCATCTTAACATTTAAAATAAATGCATCCACATGTGACCTTGATCTGAAGAAACTGGAAGCAATAGTCTTCATACCATTGTCAATATAGCAAGAGACTATGCATGCGATGGTTGAGCCTCAGATGGTGAGCTATTTACAAGTTCTTGAAAAGACATCAAATGGAACTGGTAATGAATAGGCATCTTTCATTGTTTTATTTAAAGCCCATTATAAATATAATGTGTGAGTTTTCCTTTTCAAAATTCTGTATTTTTCTGTGAAAATCTATTTCATATTTAGATTATAGATATAATATTTTTCCTATGATGAATTAGAATTCACAGGAAGTGAATTGCATTCTGTGTCTTCTACAGTTGTTGACTTGTCATCAGCAACCTTTATTTGGTAATATCTTTAAAAATTAATTTTCAGAAACATATACCTACATTAATTTGTTCATTAATATAATTTTTTCAAGAAAAACCTGCAAAGTACAAAACTAGTAAGGAGTAATGTTAATGTTCAGCCTTTCTGCAGAGCATCTCTTGTTGGTGACCTTCCCTCTTCTAACAAGACCACCAGATTTTCTTTCCAGAGTACAACAAATGCATTGCACAAATCTGCTTTGCTGCACTTACCACTGCAATATTCAGTTGTTTCTATAGAGGAATTTTCATTGTGACATCATGTCCAAGTGTAGATCATCTTCTGTACAGCCACTGGCTGATGAATGGCTTCAAGACAAGATAAACATACATTCTGTGTTTCTGTCTTTCCAGAAACCTAAGAAAATTACTGTCTACAGTGTCCTTACCTTTCTTTACTGCTGCCAGAAGAGACTCAGACAAGGAGACACTATTATCTAGCTGTTTCTCAAAAATACATCAGCAACAGGAATAGGTTCACATCCTGTGTTTGATTTTGTTCGTGAACATCTTCACAAAACCTATTGCCTATAAAGTGACAAAGGCAGTATCCTAGATTGGTAGAGTTTAGATACATGTAGATGGGAACTCCAGTAATGGTTTTATCTCTCCATGGCTCGCAGGTAAAGTCATATTGACATCAACTGATACATTTCTATCCTTCTTTTGAAAGCTCAATGACAGGAATTACACTGCCATCCTTGGATATCCCATTGCTTAATTATTCTTATCATTATAAAGATTTCTTCCTACTATCTGACCTAGATCTCCACTGCAGTTTAACCCCACCAAATTATTTTCTCCCCAATAGGTACATGGAAATTTTTGTTATCTCTTTCTCTATGGAGCCTTTAAAATATTTGAAGATCATTAGCATATCTTCATAGGAGTTTTTATTACATAGACTCGACCACCTTGTCTTTTGGAAACTTTCCTTCTAAGTTAAAGTTTTTATCCTTTAATAAGTTTTTCTCTTCTGGATCCTATCTAAATGTTTCAGAATTTCCTTGGAACACAGTGCTCACAAATGGATATTCCTGAGCAATGCAGTTTAAGACAGTTGACTGGAACTGAAGGTTGTTTCATGTTATTTAACTATAAAAATCCTCTATGAATTTGGTCTGAAGTTGCTTTTTGATTGTGTCTGTATGAATATTATTGCAATCAGTAATCTTTTTCTCCTGCTCCTTTTCTGGTGAGCTGCTGTCTACTCAAATTCTTTCCACTCTATATTTTGAGCATTGTAAAATGTACAGGTGGTATATAGGTGGTTGAAACCCAAAACAATGGAAAAAGTAAACAAACCAAAAGCAAGTGATTTCCTGTAACATATATTTGATAGGTAAAAGAAGGCAAATATTGTCACTAAACTGCATATGAATAATGCACACATTTTGATACCTTCAAAAGATTTTCCCTTTAAAAAAAAATTTATACCTTGTTTTTCTTATTTGCCTGATTGATTTCAGTGACATTGCCATCATATTATGTCCAAGTTTTCTTTTGATTTTTTTGTAAATATCCAACATATGCTCCTAATTATAATATATATAATCAATGTGATAACCAGTGGATTACAGCTCTTTTCAGTGACTATTTTCTTTTGTCTTTCCTTGATTTTTAATACTCTTCAAACAAAATAGATGTATAAAAAGATAGGATTTAATAGAAATGAACAGCAATAAAGAGACTCTCATGTTCTCTCAGGAGAGTTCATCAGTGTTATTTTAAACTAATAAAAATCCATTTTAAAGCAGCTCTCTCTTCTTTATGTTCCTGAAAGGAGAATTTTTAAAAAACTGTTGGCAACACTTTCAATAATAATAGAATAAAATTCCTAAAACCTTAGCTCCTTAATTCTTAGAAATTTTAGTTTTCTCTCCCCCTTATGTTTGCATAATTAACTGTTCAATAAATTCTAAGAATTTTAGACATCAATGTTAGTCTTCAAATTTGAGGTGGTTTAAGTGTCACAACATGTTAATGATAATGTACACAACTTTTACTGGGCCTAATTAATCTTACCATGAATGTGTAAAGCTGCCAGTATTTCCTGCTGAAGAACAGGTACAGGACTGCACTTCCTCAATCCACAGGATTCAATGTTTGAGTAGTGTGTTTCAGAGAAAAATTTTGTTTTACATCTCTATTAGAAATTATTTTATTTGGGGTTTTTTCCCCTTGGAAGAACTGCCATTAGATATTTTTTTAACCTTAGTTTTGCTGAGAAATCTTAAGCCTGGCATTCCTCTGTCAGCAGGCAGACACAAAGAACACAATTTATTTTTAATTTCTTTTTTATTCCTTTTTTTCAAATAATGAACATTGACAATAGTAAAGGAGAAGTAGTTAAAGATAGGCCATAAATACTTACATGGTCTTCAGATACCATGAGGGCTAAGTAATATCACTATGGATGAATAAAAGTCATTTGAAGCCCCTCTGACACATAGCCTTTCCACACAGATGAATTATATATACTATTATGGTACACTGTATGAAATTCTTTATTTGACTGTTGATTATTAGAATGGTCAGAGTGTAGATTTTTTTTTTTCCTGGCAAATGTCTTCCTTGACCTCAGCTGCCATAAATGTAACTTTAAAAATAGCACATTACCAACTAACCAGAAATACTGAGAGGAATTTCAGGGTTAGCAAATATCACTTTTTCAAATAACATAGTAAAAGCTGCCTTGATGAAGGGTGAAATTTGCCCCCTGCAGATCTGAAGGCATGTGAACCACTTGAGTGCCATTTAAATCCTCCAAATGGAAGTGAAGTGGTAAACTGCACTCCAAGCACACCTTTTAGATGTTTGTCTTTACAGAAAAACTTTAATTCTTAAAATTTTATTTTTAAAATCATCAGCAATGTTCAGAGCAGTATATTTTTCATTGTGTCTAAATATTATTTTCAAGCCTATATCTCCAAAGGATTTTGTTAATAAAGAAAATAATAGAGCCTCAGGAAATGATGTTGTGACTGTAATAGTCTTGGTTCAGTAAAGCTTCCGCTGTTAATTAAGAAACTTTCATCTTTGAAGTGCAGTATTAAAAAAAATTCTTATTAACGAAGGTATGTTAGGTCAGCAATAAAGTAGATTTCCCTTTGAACATTATATCTAATCAATCCAGAGAGAATTAACACAATTATATTTTATCAGAAGCATGTAGAGGAAAGGATCAACAAGGGGGATGGAGTGTGACTTTAGTATTAATTACAAAACTGTTTTAGGAAATAATCAATCCTTTGTTAATCAGGTCAGGTATATGAAATGACAAAGAAATTATTTATCAAGCCACAAGGGTGAAAGTCGCACACAAGGGATTATAGTGATAAATCTCTGAATTGTAGAGCAATCACGTGGGCTTTTCTTTGCATTTTAGTTGTATTTCTAATTGTATTCTATTCCAAATATCACTAATTAACTTAGAAGGGAAACATTAAATGCTATAAACCGTAGGAGACACATGAATTAAACAATTTCATTTTTCTGTGCCCCAGTTAGACTCTCAGAACACATAATTTTTATTTTTTCAGTCTTAATTTCTGAATGTATTTAACTTGATTTGATGGAAAGAATATCTCTTGTCTCTTCAGTTGTTCTTGCAATAAATCCAAGCTGCTTTACTGAAACAAAAGCCACCTGAAAATTTATTGTAAACCACATTACAAACCCCTATTATTCTTACATAAAGCACTGTCATTTCCAAATTTGACAAGGTCCCTAGACCCTACTCTTCTTCCCAAAATGCAATACAAGTAAACTGGAAAACAGGAAATAAATCTCACTATGAAAAAATCTTTGGCAATAACAAAGCAGCAAATTAGGCACCATTCCTACAGTCCAGTCACAAGAATATCTGAGAGAGGACCTGTTTGTTCTGTTCTCGGTTGTATTACGATATAATATTTAGCTCATAATTTTTCATGCTTATTTAAACTTCTTTGGAAAAGATTCAAGAGCTGTCAGAAGCACTACCTTTTTTTCCCCCTACATATTTATTCTTATTTCCTACTTATTTAGTTCTCTGGCTTTTTCTTTGATGTTGTTCAGCCTGGAACATCAGAATCTCTGAATAAGCCTGATAGGTGAAGTCCAAGAATTAATTAATTTCTGTTTCCACTTTTTTAGCAATCTTACCCTTTTGTAACTGTCCATGTATTTTGAAATTTGCATGTCATTCCTAGTCTGTATGAGCTGCTGCTTATTTCACTCTCTGACATGTGGTAGCTCAGTATCTATTACAGTACAGCCTAGAAACCAGAGTTGTTGTACTACCTGACCAAACACACATGTAGTGAGAGGTTCTGTTACATTGAATTGTGTCCCTCAAAAAAAATACAAAAAAAAAA